>WHWC01000079.1:0-183782 GCA_019426215.1 Buddleja alternifolia | reverse complement strand
ACTCGAACTTTCACATTGTTACAGTTATCAGCCTCAATCTTCTCCACACTTGCCATATAAGGGGCTGAATTATTTGCTGATGGTCGCATCAAAATGTAGTCCCCAGCTTCAAATCCACACAAACACAATAAATAACAAAATTCAATCATTCATGCCCTCACATATGGTATTAAACACTCACTAAGTTGAAAAGTAAGAAAACACGAAGCACAATAAGTAGAGATAATTTTATGAATCAATACCAAATGTCTTCTTTAAAAAAATAATAAATAATAAAACTTATACAAGGTCAAAATAAAAATAAATAAAAAACCAAAATATATCATTTCATGCAACCAAAAATAGTACCGACTTTTGTGCATGTAAGTTCTTAATTATGAATATTCATGCTAAAATTAATCAGTCTACCATAGATTTACAATAACCAAACACAAAATGTCTCCAAAACTTTCTCTATTTTATTCTATCAATAATCAAATCCCAAACTTTACCATTATCAAACCAAGACTATAGATACCGTACACAAACATGCATGATCAAGCTTTCCCGCGCATTACCACCAGAACAAAAATCAAACATCAAAAACCACTTCACAGTTCCAGTAATAATAAAACAACCGCACTATCAATAATGCGCTACAGATAACCAAAACACAACATGTACATATTTATATCACACATATATACATATACCTCTAACAACTTTGTTCGTGCCTCTAATGGTGTAAGTATCCAAATCTCTTTTACCAGGTCTTGTTTTCGCCATTGACAGCCAACTATTAAGATCTTTTTTGCCGGTGAAGTGATTTTAGCTAGATTTTGATGTAGCGATACAGAAAAATATATGTTATAGTGCTTAAGCATAAAATGGAATCACGAAAAATTCTTGCAGTAGGATTATAACATATATATGTCTATCACAAACTGATAATTAGATATGTACATCTCACTAAAATTTTGAATACAAAGTGAGTTGCAAAACTTGAATCATGAAAGGAGTATGTATTTGAAAATACTTTTAAGTAAGCTCATCCAATTTGCCCCGAAACGGCTTTGTTATGCTGAAAAATGAAATCACAACGCCAAACTATAGTATAAAACGTACAGACTCCTATGATCTCACATTCATCAGTGAAAGGTTACACTCACATATAACACACTTTGAAAATAAAGTTAAACAAATTTCAACACAACAATTACCAATTTCAGCATACTTCACAACTATTTGCCGCATATTTCACACCTTCAGCATACTTCACGCCAATTTCAGCATACTTCACGTCAATTTCAGCATACTTCACACCTATTTGCAGCACACTTCACACCAATTTCAGCATACTTCACACCAATTTCAGCATACTTACATATAACACACGTTGAAAATAAAGTTAAACAAATTCTAACACAACAATTACCAATTTCAGCACATTTCACACCAATATCAGCACACTTCACACCAATTTCAGCATACTTACATATAACATGCTTATCTTTCCGCCCTAACTTTTCACCTATTTGCAGATGTGCAAATGCAATAAATACTTAATAACTCAAATTGATGTTGATGCACAACTGCCACTCAAAAATTATCAGCAATGGAGAATGGAAGGTGGAGGCGACTGTTTATATATCTATATATATATATATATATATATATATATATATATATTAGCATTATACTGAATTTAAAAAAATAAGCATAGTTTTAGAAAAGTAGACAAAATAGATTGAATTTTGGAGGGTTAAAAGTGTGAAAAATCTATCCCAAATTGAGATGCACTTTAAATGATAGCAGCGGGGAGGGGAGTGAGATGAACGCCGACGAAGGGACAATGGAGGGGTAGAATTGAGTGCGACGTGGGTGCAGCTAGAGTGAAACACGAATCGATGAACAAGGGATGAAACCCGAATCGACGAACAAGGGATGAAACCCAAACCGACGTGGGTGCAGATGGAGGCGCCGGTGTTAATGGGTGTCTCGTGCCGCCGCCGACGTGGGATGAACACCGTCGTTGATGGAGGCTCGCCCGCTCGTTTTGTGGTAGAGGGTTTGGGGAAGACTGAGATTTGGCGATTTGGGGATAGGCTGAAATTTGAGAAATTTAGAAAAGGGGAAGACTTGGAGAATTTTTTTCAAGTCTTTTCCCGCATAAAAGATGATAGTTTGGGTTCAATTTTTTCTTTTTTTCCCAAAATAATATAAAAATGATGTTTCAGCATAATATACAATAAAATTGACTTAGTGCAACGGTAGGTGGCTTGTGTGAATTGAGGTGAGGTCTAGAGTTTGATTCTTGGTGAGCACTTTATTTTTTTTAATTTAATATTTATTTTCATTTCAAATATACATGAAAAATACAAACGAATAAATATAGTATATGTAATGTTTCAACACATTTGACAACAAAGTTAACTTGGTGTAATGGTAGGCACCTTTTGTTAATTTTGGAGAGGTTTAGAGTTAAATTTTTGTTGAGCACATTATTATTTTATACTTTATTCTTTTTTTAATTTAATATTTATTTTCATCTGAAATATACATGAAAATATAAACTAATTTTTTGACAAATTAAAAAATTTAAACTATTCTTCTCATGGACATATTAAAAATTTAGACAATATCTTTAACTCCATTGGCAACTATTGTTTAAACATTGCTTGTGGTGCAGTGGTAGCATCTTAATTTTGCATTCAAGAGGTCTTGAGCTCGGGTCAACAAGCTTACATTTTTCATGTTGTTTTGTTTTTATTATTTAATTTTATTCTCATCTTTAATATCATTTTTATTTCCGTCTCAAATATAGGATGAAAGTATAATTTAATTTTCAAATAAGAATAGAAAATTTAGCTTCTTCTCGGATATATTAACAAATTAAATTAGACAACCCCTTAAAAATATACATACATATATATATATATATGTAAATCTAACTTGTCTATATGGGTTTCAGGGTTTAGGGTAAGTTTAGGTTTTTGCGCTATTTATTTACAAAACACAAAATTGCTTAATGAACCTAACTCGAGCCGAAAAAACTTGTTCTTAGGCTAGCAAGACTCGATATAAATAATAATTTAATATATTTTTTTTAATATATACTATATATACTATATTATAAGTTATAATATATATTAGATATATTATAATTATGTCTTAATGGGACAATTAGAAAAGCTAATTAAGTCTTAATGGGCCACTTAGAAAAGCTTTGGCCCGTAATATTATTAGTGTTGTACAGTATTCTTATTAGTTATAGTGTATATATATATATATATATATATCTTTATACATATAGATATAAATAATATTACCATACTATATATGTACTATATTATAAGTTTACATCAAAGATAATAAAGTTTGCTAAATTTTTAATTACAATGACAAGAGATTGGGTTTGAGGATAAATAGCCCACTATCACAGAGATTAAATGGGCTATTTGGGTCTAAAATGCCTAATTAATTAAGGCATTTTAGCATATACATAAGCTAATTTAATAAAGTTATAATATATTAGATATATTGTAATTATGTCTTAATGGGCCAATTAGAAGAGTTAATTATGTCTTAATAGGCCACTTAGAAAAGCTTTGGCCCATAATATTATTAGTGTTGTACAGTATTATTATTAGTTATAGTGTATATATATATATATATATATCTATATATATATATAAATAATATTACTATACTATATATATACTATATTATAAGTTTACACCAAAGAGAATAAAGTTTGCTAATTTTTTTATTACAATGACAAGAGATTGGGCTTGAGGATAAATAGTCCACTATCACAGAGATCCAATGGGTTATTTGGGTCTAAAATGCCTACTTAATTAAGGCATTTTAGCATATACATAAGCTAATTTAATAAAGTTATGATATATATTAAATATAACAGCAAGTTTTCCGAAAGCGAACTGAATGGATATTGTTATTAGAAAAGTTTTGGCCCATGGCCTCATTAGTGTTGTACATTAATATTGTTTGTTTAGTTATAATATATATATATATATATATATATATATTATATTTATTCATTGTATATAAATATAATACAATATTGTAACATTTATTACTCGAGAAATACCGCGGTGGCATAATTCTCCATTTAGAAGTGAGAGGTCATAAGTTCGAATCTTGAAAATGCAAAATTAATTTTTAGTAAAACAAAAAATTATAAATATATAGCATATATATAATTGCACCAATAAGTGTAGTTGTAGCCCTTGTGATGTAGTGGCATTCGCAATCAAAACCTTAGAAGCAATCCGAGGTTCGAATTCCATTGACAATATATTTTTTTTAATTCTAATTTATAAAATAGAGACGGATATTTTCGAATTACAGACCGAATTATTCGGTTGCTAAATTAGAGACCGAATTATTCGGTCTCTTCGGTCTCTAAAAGATAATTTCATATTCCGTCACGGAATCGGTCGCTAAATAATAATGGAAAATTGATGCCCATCTCGGTCGTTAAATCCCGTCGCTAATTGAAAATTAGAGACCAAAAATATCCGTCTCTAACTTAGGTAAGTAAATCAACAATTTAGCTACCGACTTCGAGACGAAAATCACTCAGTCTCTGAATCGGTCTCTAATTCCATAGCTGTTTTTACACTAAATTACTCCATTGGATTTTTTTTAAGAAAAAAAGATGGATCCGCTAATCGGTCGCTAATTAGCGACGGAACCCAAGTCGGTCTCAATTTCGGTCTCTGTTTAGAGACCGAATTCCGCCGGTCTCTAAAATTCTATCCCGATATCCTATTTCCTTGTAGTGACATGCATTGCGTTAATTTAATTCGTGTGGGGGATTGTTGGATAAAATGAGTTTTACAAAGTGTGGTTCCCACTGCTTTTGTGTACCAAATTTGAACACCGTAAGTATCTGGGATATGAAAGATGATTGGATAATCTTAATCTATGTTCCGAGTAGATGAGTTTAGCATCTGGGATTCTCTCATCGCAACAGTCTTTATCAGATATTTGCTTGGAAGACTTTTAAAAATCTTGTTGACAATTTCCTTATTGGTCAAATCCTTGTCTAATGAGGCTAACTCTGTAGTAAGAGAAGTAAATCTCACATCCAATTGATCTAGCGTCCGGTTGGGCTGCATCTTTAAATGCTCAAATCTTTACATAGCTATGGAGAGCTTGTTCTCCCTTATCTGTGCAGAACCTTTACACACAATGGCCAACTTGTCCCATATATCCTTTAGGGTTTTGCAGTGCTTAATCTTATTGAATAATCCATCGTTATTGATCAATGCTGCGTAGAGAGCATTAGGTCCAACATTATCCAAATTTGCTCTTCTATGGTCCTCTGGCGTCCATTCTATCTTAGGCTTCTCAACATAACCATCTGAAGTAGCTTCATCCGCTCCAAGAGCTCTGGTTATAAGTTTCATAATCTGAATGGGGCCATCTAAAAGGATATCGCACATTTCATTATCAAATGAACCTAAATATATAAAGGCTCTTAGTTTCCATGAGTCATAGTTTGACTCAACCAACTTTGACATCTTTGCAAAAGCCATGATATGTAATAAAAGATTTTTCAAAAGCGACTAAGTTTTGAAAAATGGTTCTAAACAAGTAGTTACACTCAGAAACGCTTAGGTGTCTTCTTCAGCCGCTTTGATACCATTTGTTGGTCCCAAGTGGTACACCAAAGAGTCTAGAAGGGGTGGGTAGGTTGAATAGACCTTGAAGTTTTCTTTGACTTCAAAACTTTTACCTCTTAAAATATTTTAAATGCTTAGAAAGCAAAGCGCTAGAATAAAGAAAACTTAGACTTAGTGATTTTAGCAATTACCAAAATAGGGTAACGCTTAGATCTCTTAATCAGTGTTAGCACAGTGAAAATAATTTTAATGCTTAGTGTTCGGGTTTGCCAATTAATCGCTTAACTAATTTTAAAACTTTTTAAAGATAATATGCAAATGATATATAAAGCAACAAAATAGTAAAATAAATGACACAAGATATGAAAGGTTCACTGGGTGAAGTAATCTCATATACGTCTTTCTTCTCGTTTTCACTCAGAGAAATTCACTAAATGATTATCTAAGTCTTCACACAGCGGACTTCTACAAATGATGAATGAAAACTAAGACGATCTTGAGCTCCTTGATCACACTGACTTTAGCTCCACTTGAGATCTCTTCAACAAGCTTCTCTCACTCAGAAATACTGCTTGATTCACTAACTTCTTCCTCACATAGATGAAAGATGTTGGAGGGGTTTTTGTCACAAGGGTTTGTTTGATTTTTGGAAGTTCAAACAACTTGGGATATATCAATTTTCTTCTTTGGAAGATGTTTGAGATATCTGTGACTGTATTTGGAATGTATGAAAAGCTTGAAGGTTTTTAGCTATGGAGTTCTGTAAGCTTTTCTTGGAAAGATTTCAGCAAAGTTTTTGACCTATTTTTTGGTGTATGTACGTATATAATTAGGGTGCTAAAGGGTACAATTTATAGACTTTCTTAGGATTTGTCCGTTGGACACATGTAGGCGGGTGGATATTGCCTTTTTTTGACATTCCAGAAATTCTACTTTTCCGATTGGATGTAGCAATCTTTGAACTCTGACAGTCAAATCAATGGTGGCTTGTATGTGTGCAATAGTCCTTATTACATTTAATGCTCTTATCAGACATTTAATGCATTTTAATTTATTTTCCGTTGGAAATAAATGCCCATTATGGATTGCATCTAAGTCCTTCATGACTTCAGAATTTATTTCAGGTGAACCTATTCTCTTGATCGCTTGGAAGCTTAGTCCTTGATTCATAACTCCTGAAATGTCCTTAGCATTTGACAGACGCTTAAAACAATCTTCATCTTCACTTGACTTTAGACTCTGATCTTCAACTTCATCTTTGACGGACTCATCTTGAATTCTATCAGCGATTCGGTATCCAATACTTAGTCTAAAATCTATAAAGATAAAAATTACAAGTCTAACAAATTAATAAACTTTTAAACGCTTATACAAGTATTCTATGAAAGCCTAAACTTACATTCTTTTGGGGTTTAACATAAAATCCTATATTGTCATCATTAAAACATCTAACCTAAAATTTCTTAACAATATGGAGTGACATATTTATAATGTATATATACACAATGACATATTTATAATGTAATTAAAGATAGATCTCGAAATCACTATTTGCTCTGAATTTATAATCTTTTTTTGAATAGTTTATTCATTAACAAACGTATTCAATTATTTTCACACCCTGTTAAATGCCATGGGGTATGGAAAAGGGAAAGAGGCAGGCGCTTATAAACCAAAAGAGGTCGCAACAAAATTTTTATAAATAAATATGTGTATATATACACACACACACATATGTGCCAAATATTTATAAGGGATAATTGCATATCATACCCCTATGAAATATGAAACCTGCACACATCCCCCCTGTGTTAAGAAAATAGCCTGAAATAACCCTATGTTATTTTTAATTTGCAAAAGTCCCCCAAACTTGCTTCAAATACATTGCGCGTGTAATCCACCTTTCGCAAATTTAACACGGATTGGGGGTTTCGTGCAGGATTTAGAAAATCATAGGGTCATTTCAGGCTATTTTTTGAACACAGGGGAGATGTGTGCAAGTTTCGTATTTCACAGGGGTATCAAATTTGATTTTTCCTATTTATAAATATAATATCCATATATATTAAAAGATATATATATATATATATATCCAACAATTATTATTACATATTAACAAAAATAATAAAACATATGTATATATATTCATACATATAATAATTATTACAATATAAATATTATATTATAACTTTCAATCAATAACAAATTACTAATATACAAAACTTACATGATTTGAATGTTACAGTAACTTTTGTTCCATCTGGAAACAAAACCAAATACTATCTCACAAAAACCATCCAAAAACCAACTCTTATAATAAAATCAAACACAATCTCATCAAATATGCACGTATCCTGAAAAATGTCTCACCAAAATGCAACCCCAAAACATAACCAAACGTAGCCTTAATTTTCCCAAAATATTCCCTTTTTTAGAAAATTTAAAAATTAACATTATTTTAAAATCCAAGAAAAATCCAATTTTAGAAAAATACTAAAGATTACAAAAATCTTAATATTCCTTAAGTATTTTAAATTTCAAAAAATACCAAGTATCACTAAATATTCAATTTTTTAAAAATCAGCTTGTAGACATGATATCTTTTGCACTGCTACCACTCAAGCAACAGTCTTCAATCGCTGGACATCGGCGATCTTCTGGACAGCAGGGACTGTCAGCTGCAGCATCTGCTAGCAATGCTTCAGCGTTGCCCTTGTGCTACTCATAGACGGTTGCCTTGGCGGACCGCCACCACCTCCCCCTCCCCCGCCCCCTGAACAACAATTTTCCGGGCACATTTTTAAAAGTAAAGTAGGGTTAATTGCATAAAATCCCGCTATGTTATCGCGAAAGTCCAAGAAACCCCTTTTGTTAACGAAATAGCCTAAAACCTCCTTGTGAAAGTTTAAAACTCTACAAAAAAACCTCATTCCGTCAAACTTATCGAAGTGTGAGATGCACGCGCGTGAGATGAGAGTTGGAGTTATTTTTTTTCGATTTTATATGTTAAAAGTCTTATACCCCTCAATTTTTAATTCTTTTTTTTAAAAAAATTCAAATTAAAACTTAGTTAATTCTGTTTCTTCTTCTTCTTCCCCATCTTCTCTCTTCCACCATAACCAACACCCGCCACCATAGACAATCGGTGAAACCACCACCACCATAAACAACCGGTGAAACCACCACAAGCACCAAAATCGAGGGCCACCACGCCATCACCAGCCACCAACAGTTGCTCACACCGATTCACCGCCGAGCACAAGTGTCACCACCATTAAACCTCCTCTGAAAACCACACAAGCACAGCCCCTCCGTTGACCCAAAATCGGAGCCACCACGACATCCCTCTACCCACCCCCAACCCCAACATCCAGCTAACCCAACGCCTTGCTCAAAACCCATATATAATTAAGTAAAGAAATTTAGATCTTTTATATATATATATATATATATATATATAACCCATATATAATGCTCAACCACCACAACCAAACACCACTAAAATCAAATTATATCACACAAAAGTGATACTAACATGGGAGTTGAATAAAAATTAATTTCATTGAAAATTATGGAAACAAAAGGAGAACAAATTTAAAGAGCTAAGAAAAAACTTTCAGTCCAAGGCTTCTGGGCATGGTGGATCTGGGGGGTTTGAATTTTCTTTTTCTTTTTTATTTTTAAACTCAAAAAATATGGGCCTTTGATGTTGTATAGATCCAAGGGTTAGTAATTAAGGGTATAACGGACATTTTTGAGTAAAATTTAACGGAGGTAAGGCTACTTAATAGTTTGGGAAAGTATGCAGAGTTTTAAACTTTCACAAGGGGATTTTAGGCTATTTCGTAACAGAGGGGGGTTTCTTGCACTTTCGCGATAACACAGGGGGGTTTTATGCAATTAACCCTTAAAAGTATAAAAAAGCCCCAATTTCCAAAATTTTCAGATTTATTAAATTTTCAAAAAATCACAAATAATCCCAGAAAATAATTTTATGCAATTTAACCATTTTAACATGCGATGAACATAACTTAAAGCACATGTAAACACAAAGAAAAACCCAAGTTATATAAAACCTTGACTCCGATACCATTGTTTGGATCTCGAGGATCTCCATAACTTAAAGCACATGTAAACACAAAGAAAAACCCAAGTTATATAAAACCTTGACTCCGATACCATTGTTTGGATCTCGAGGATCTCCTAATGAATATCAATTCGTGTTGCACCAAAAACGAAGTGGAAAAGAAAACCAAATGGTGCAACACATTCGTGATTAGGAATTGTATGGTGCAATAGGATTTCAAAACTAGATGCAAAAGACATATAAGTCAATTACTTACCAATAGATTATTATCGTACAATATAATCCACACCACGATGCTGTTAGGTATATGCCCTAGATGCCAATGAGGAAAAATAGTTAGATTAGGGTATGTCATTATATTGTACAAACTATTAAAATGATATTAATAAAGACATCTGTATTTTGTTCTTATAAATCTTTATGGCATCTAAATAAGTATAGAACATATAGTCCATGTGAATAAAGGTTTGACTCTTTGCCCTTTAAGGAATAAAGACGTGGTGTCACGCCCCGGGCTCACGAGCCCGTTGGACCAGAGAAATCCCATCGAAACCACTGAGCGTAACCTTGAGTTGGGCATCTGAACCACGGCCCAAAATGGATATCTATTGTTACACTTGAATCCTAGGGTTCTCTTTATAAATTAATTTATCTTTCTTCCTTTTTTCCCATGTGGGATGTGCATTACAATCACCCCCCCTTCGAGGAGCCACATCCTTGTCGCGGCGTGACTCAGTCCAGGATCCGTCGTCAGGCGTCGGGACTCTCTAGGCTACCACCGGATTTGCCTAGGACTATTCTTCATAGCGGATCCGAGAACCTCGGGCTACTTCATAGCGGATACCGAGATTTCACGTTGTAGCACCGAACTCCCAATTCCGGCTGACGAGCGACTCTGATACCATTTGTCACGCCCCGTGCTCACGAGCCCGTTGGACTAGAGAAATCCCATCGAAACCACTGAGCGTAACCTTGAGTTGGGCATTTGAACCACAGCCCAAAATGGATATCCATTGTTACACTTGAATCCTAGGGTTCTCTTTATAAATTAATTTATCTTTCTTCCTTTTTACCATGTGGGATGGGCATTACACGTGGCATGGGAAGAGTCTTACACCTTATCACTTAAAAGGGTTCGCAAGTCAAAAAATCTTAATTGGGCATTAAGATACGACTTGTATGACACATGCTTTGACGATGAGTGCCAGTCGAACACTATAAGGTAGTGGGAGCAAGTGTCATAGATATGTCAATGGAATTGACATATTCGAACACGGCTCGTAGTAATCCGATCACATGGGTATTTACTCAGTGACTGTCAATGATTGGATTACTGATCGTAATAGTATGCGTGAGCCTTAGACCTAAGAGTTCATGATTAATGTGCTTGTATTATTGGATCTGTTACCAGAGTAGTTAGGCCCATATCACCCATCGGTGGGGTCGACCTCGAAGTGCGATATCAATGAGACAAGTAGCAGTTGATCAGTGATCGCCAAGATGGGATTCACTGTCTCGATAGTAAACGAGTAAGTATCCTGTGCGATTATAGGCTAATGAAATTATAAACTCTTTAGCCAAAACATAACAACTAACTCATGTGGGACACTGAGGGTAGTTTAGTAATTTCATTATGCTATAGTCTAATGCACAGTATCAAGTTTAGTGAGTTTGACATTTTCCATGACTCTCACTTGATCGGGATACATCAGTGAAGGGCTTATACTCATACGACATTAATGATCAAGAGGTTCGTAAAATGATTCGTTCATTTCGTACTCAATTGCGTTACAATGTGAGTCCATGAGACTGGCTAGTTGACACTCACATTCATAGGTAATTCCTCCCTTTGCCAATTGAAACGAACCTAAAGAGTCGCGCTATAAGAAACGAGCGGGATATATCTTTTTGTGTAAATCTTTTAGAAAGAATTAAATGGACTGATTGATTTAATTAGATTAAATCAATTAATTAAATATTTGATTTAACTGGATTAAATTATTTGATTAGTACATTAATTAATTGGAATTAATTAATAGTATATATTACATTTAAATTAGATTTAAATTTAAATATATACAGATGGGCTAGAAATTACACAAGCAAATTAAAAGCCCAACCAGTCCAAGGCAACCCTAGGAGGGGCGGCCACTTAGGGCTTTTTGGAGTAGCCTCCAACTTGTTCCACAAGTTAGTTGAGTTTAAAAGACTCCTATAGTGGAACAAGCCCTAAGTGACAAGATAACATTACACAACACAAAAAGAAAAGAACTCTCTCCCTCTCTCCTCTCTAGCCGTCCACTACTGCAAAGAAGGAGGAGTCTCGAGATCTTTACGTTTCGCATGAAGTTTTAGAGACAGGAGCTCTTGGAGGATTGCTGTTCTGCATAATCAATAAACGAATCGAAATGGTATGTTTATTCGTTCAAATTTTTGCGAAACCCATGAAAAATCATCAGATCTATTTTTGTGATCTGCCGGTAGGAATCCTTGAATCTTTCGCTGCAATTCTCTATTTTCCTGTACGGAATTCCTAACAGTGGTATTAGAGCCGACTTAAACGAATTTGATGATTTTTGCGTTTAAGATTATCTTGGTTAAAATTGGATATTTATAAAATTTGATTTTATGTCTTTAATATTCGATGTTAAATCTGAAATTTTGAAAATATTCATCGTCTTGAAATCTTCGCACGATTACATGTTTTTTCGCCGCCGGCAACGGCAAATCGGGGTGGCACCACCGTGAGTTTTTGAAACACACGCGAGCACCACCCCGCTGCTCATGTAATTTGAAAAACACAAAAAAAAGGAAAAAAGGGGGGTGGCGGCGCCACCCGGCGACGGAACTAGGGCAGCATATGTTGCCCTAGTCGTGCATTGGGCCTTAACCCGGCGCACGGAAGGGCGCTGGGCCTGGCCTAGTTGTTGGGCTCTACCTAGTGTATTATATATATATATATTTTTATAATTTTTAATATTTAAATATATATATAAATTAATAAATATTAGGGTTTGACCCTAATAGATGAATTCGACCCGTGATTTGTCAAAAACCCCTTTTTCCTAAAATATTTTTCTTAATATTAAATTGGATTTAATTAAGTTAAAGTTGGATTTGACTTTAATATTAAATTGGATTTAATAATATCATAAATTAAATTGGATCTTTATTTATGATTTGCGACGACTAAATAAATAGGATTTATTTTAGGTTGATTATATTTTTCCAAAATAAATTAGGAATAAGTTTGACTTATTTCCTAAATAATAAATTGGATTTATTTCCTTTTAAAATTGAAATCCAAATTCATCTTTTCTAATTAAATTAGATTTAATCGGTTTTTGAATTTCTTTTCGATTTTAAACTCAAAACCAACATAAACTTAAATAGTTTTCTTACATGCTTTGATGTATGTTGTGGTGGATGCTTTCATGGACTTAGGGTTTTACCGCTTTAGTATTATCTGGGTTGTATTGGGCAATCGCCCCCCAGTTTGTACTTTTAATTTTGGTAGTATGATGTATAGGGTGCTTTCTGAGTTGTGTATATTAGAGGTAGGACCTTTTCAAGCTTGGAGCCCGAAGATCTATTAGAAATTAGATTTGTAATAGATCCTTATCCCCTGATTGATCTATTTGCTTGGATCAATCTAGAATGTCCATGGAAATGCATGTTGTTAGAATAACTAGGTTTTTCTATGCATGCATGATTATAATCCATATATGCGCGTAATAAATTAATGTGCAAAGTGAGACCTTATTTTTCCAAAAATTCTCCCACATTAAAATACTAAGTAAGTAGGGGATATTGGATATCCTGACTCTCCATCAAACTTCGAAAAGATGGGATTATGAGTTATGCATGGCGTCGTCCCGACTAATAGGGGTTATGCATTAACTTATAATTCATATCTCTTCAAGTGCATTTGATGTCATCGGTCGAAGCGAATCTTATCCCATACACCATTACAGGTTGCAAGATAAGATTTAATTATTAGATCGATAGGCGTTGATGGGAAAGTACTTAGATGGATCACCACCAATATTTCGTTACAGGCTGAGGTTGAAGTGATCCATGAGCTAAAGGTAGATTGAATCATCAGTAAGACTGGTTGACATGGCATGTCACTTCAAAAGTTCCAATGAGCCATACATCGTTACAGATTGCAACTCATTGAAATTTTTGAAGAACTCAATCACACTATGAAATCTTTCCAAAGAGATTTCCGTTCATTGCAGTGGGAGTGCAATGGTTCGAAAAATGTAGTGGGAGCCAAGTCAAAAATTAAAGTCCTAATTTTTACTTGGGTACAACATAATTATCTAATTGAATCTTGGTTAATTTTCTGTAGTAATTTTATCTCTCTCGAAATGGTAAACCCACTCAAAGTTTTGCTTGAAAAGAACGTTTTGAACGGCCAGAATTTCTCTGATTGGAACAGAGGTCTGCGGATAGTCCCAAATGATGAAAATCTCGAGTACATGTTGGAACTAGATCGACCACCGAGGCCTGGGGTCAACGAGGATGATTCAGTCAAACTAGCATACTCAGATTGGGTCTCTGATGCTCGTAAAGTAAGAGATTATATGCTGAGCTCCATGTGTGGCGAGTTACAACGCATGCATGAAAACATGGATAGTCCCAAATCCATCATGCTGCACTTGGAGGAGCTATTCGGGGAACACGGAAAGTTCGTTAGATACTATGTATCTAAAGAGCTCTTCAACATAAAAATGAAAGAGAATGAGGATGTTAAAGATCATGTTTTGAAGATGATCTCCATGCTAGACAGGCTTAGGTCTCTGGGTTACTACATGGACCTTCACCTACAGGTGGACCTCATTCTCCAATCATTACCTAGATCCTTCTTGGATTTCGTCATCAATTTTGACATGGATGACATTGAAGGATCACTCTAGACACTTATGAGCTAGCTAATGACTACACAACAACGCATGAAAGAGAGTTGGGGTGCATTCAAGTTTCCTGTTATTTCAAGTAACACTGAACTAGCTGGAAAAATCAGAGAACCCAAAATCACAAAGACTCAGAACTTTAAGAAAAAGGGTCCAAAGAAGACAAACACATGTCTTCACTGCCATGAGATGGGGCACTGGAAACGTGAGTGTCCCATGCTGAATGCAGAAATTACTTCAGGTATAGAACTTAATGTTTTAGAAACAAATTGTTTTGTTACCATATTTTCAACTTCCTGGATTCTAGACTCTGGGGCTAGTGCTCACATATGTGTTATGAACCAGGAGCTGGAAAGAAGTAAGAAGCTGGAGCATGGTGAAGTGATGATCAATGTTGGCAGCGGTCATAGTGTAGCAGCCTCACACATTGGCAACACTTCCCTTAGTTTATCATCTGGACATTTATTATATTTAGACAATTGCCTTGTTTTGCCCAACGGGCTTAAGAATATTGTTTCAATTCCTGTTTTAGTCAGGAAAGGTTATTTATTTTCCTTTATGAACAATTCTTGTGACATTTATTTTAGAAATGAATGTGTTGGCAATGTGTCTTTAATAAATGGTTTATATTATATTAATGTCCAACATGATTGTAATCTTATGCTATAACAAGAAAACGCAGAATGTATGACACAAACTTGAGACAGCTATGGCACTTGAGACTATGTTATGTCGGGGACCAAAGACTTCACGAGTTAGAAAAGGATGGAGTCATAGACTCGTTGGGATTAGATCCCTGTCCCACTTGTGAGTCTTGTATCCAAGGCAAAATGACCAAGTCCCCCTTCACAGGGAATTTTGAAAAAGCCACAGAAGTCTTAGATCTGGTTCATACTGATGTGTGCGGACCATTTGGAAATATGGCCCACGATGGTTTTCAGTACTTCATCACATTTACCGATGACCATTCTAGGTATGCTACGTGTATTTAATGAAGTACAAGTCTAAATCATTGGAGAAATTCATTGAATTCAAGACTTTAGTCAAAAACCAAACTGGGCATCATATCAAGACACTTAGGTCTGACCGCGGTGGCGGGTATATGAATGCGGAGTTTAACCAGTTCCTTCGGGAATATGGTATACTGTTACAGCTTACTCCTCCAGCAACTCCACAATTAAATGGCATAGCAGAACGAAGGAATCGAACACTGTTGGACATGGTTCGATCCATGCTCAGCTACACAGATTTGCCCATTTCATTGTGGGGACACGCGCTGCTTACAGCAACTCACATTCTGAATAGATGTCCCTCCAAATCTGTTCCTAGAACACCGTATCAGATATGGCGTGGAAGGAAGCCTAATCTGAAACACATAAGAATATGGGGTTGCCCAGCTTACGTGAAAAAGACCAAGGCAGCGAACTTGGAGGCTAGGTCCATGAAAGGGCGATTCGTTGGATATCCCGAGGATTCCATGGGATACCTTTTCTACCTTCCCGATGATCAGAGAATCATTGTTGCCTTACAGGCAATCTTTCTCGAAGAAGAATTCATTCGAGAAGGAGGAGCTGGTGGAAGTATTGTTCTACAAGAACAAAATGAAACCCCTGTGGAAGACACTGTTCAAGAGACCCAACCCGACCTAGAAACAACACAACCATCAGTGCGCAGGTCTACTAGAGTATCTCAACTACCTGTGAGATATGGTTCTTTGCTACAAGGAGAGCATAATTTTCATGCAGTAGCATAAGGAAACCATGGAGACGATCCCTCTAGTTATGACCAGGCAATGATGGATATGGATTCTGCAAAATGGCGTGAAGCTATGAAAGTGGAAATTGATTCGATGTATTCGAACCAAGTCTGGAATCTAGTACATCCTCCCAAAGGTATTGTACCCATTGGATGCAAATGGATCTATAAGAGAAAGATAGGTCCGGATGGCAAGGTGGATACCTATAAGGCCAGGCTAGTGGCGAAAGGGTATAGTCAGAAGGAGGGCATTGACTATGAGGAAACCTTTTCACCAGTAGCTATGATCAAATCCATTAGAATTCTACTTTCAATAGTTGTATACCTGGATTATGAAATCTGGCAAATGGATGTGAAAACCGCCTTCCTAAATGGATTCCTTGAGGAGGATATCTATATGGAGCAGCCCAAAGGTTTCATATCCAATACCGATTCTCATAAAGTCTGCAAGTTAAATAGGTCCATTTATGGACTGAAGCAGGCCTCTCGCAGTTGGAACCTTTGTTTTGATGAAGAAGTACGAAACAACGGCTTTATCAAAAACGAGGATGAACCATGTGTCTATAAAAAGGTCAGTGGGAGCAAGATATCATTCCTGGTACTATACTTGGACGACGTTCTACTTATAGGGAATGATACAGGTTTGCTAACTTCAGTTAAGACATGGCTTTCAAGCACATTCTCTATGAAAGACTTAGGGGAAACCACCTATGTCCTAGGAATTCGAATCTACAGGGATAGATCGAATAAGACAATAGGTCTCTCCCAAGCCCTCTATTTAGAAAAGGTCCTAAAGCGATTTGGGATGGAAAATTCTAAAAGAGGTCTTTTGCCCATGAGACATGGAATTCATCTCTCCAAAAAGATGAGTCCTCAAAGTGAGGAAGATCGAAGAGAGATGAGTACCATCCCCTATGCCTCGGCAGTGGGAAGTCTCATGTATGTTATGTTATGCACGAGACCAGATCTTGCATACGCTGTGAGCGCAGTAAGTAGGTTTCAAGCTAACCCAGGCAAAGAACATTGGATAGCCGTGAAATCAATCTTAAAGTACTTAAGAAGAACTAAAGATATGATCCTCACATATGGCGATGGAGAAATGAAAGTGGATGGTTTTACTGATTCAGATTTCCAATCTGACATCAATGACCGAAAATCCAATTCTGGGTTCATATTCACTTTGAACGTTGGAGCAGTGTCTTGGAAAAGTTCCAAGCAAAGCACAACTGCCGATTCGACCACCGAAGCTGAATATGTGGTAGCCTTGGAGGCAGCAAAGGAGGCTGTTTGGATAAAGAAGTTCATTATTGAACTTCAAGTTGTTCCTAGTATGGAGCTTCTGTTGCCACTATGGTGTGACAACAACGGAGCCATCGCGCAAGCAAAGGAACCAAGGTCTCACAACAAATCCAAACACATAGAGAGGAGATATCACATAATTCGAGAAATCGTTGGAAGAGGCGACATCGCCGTGCAGAAAATAGCCTCAGCGGATAACGTAGTTGACCCACTCACTAAGCCATTAGCGCAGGCGGTGCTAAAGCAACATCTTGAGAAGATGGGTATAAGATACCAAAGCAATTGGCATTAAGTGCAAGTGGGAGATTGTAAGGTATATGCCCTAGATGCCAATGAGGAAAAATAGTTAGATTAGGGTATCTCATTATGTTGTACAAACTATTAAAATGACATTAATAAAAGCATCTGTATTTTGTTCATATAAATCTTTATGACATCTAAATAAGTATTGAACATATAGTCCATGTGAATAAAGGTTTGACTCTTTGCCCTTTATGGAATAAAGACGTGGAATGGGAAGAGTCTTACACCTTATCACTTAAAAGGTTTCGCAAGTCAAAGAATCTTAATTGGGCATTAAGATTCGACTTGTATGACACATGCTCTGATGATGAGTGCCAGTCGAACACTATAGGGTAGTGGGAGCAAGTGTCATAGATCTGTCAATGGAATTGACATATTCGAACACGGCTCGTAGTAATCCGATCACATGGTTATTTACTCAGTGACTGTCAATGATTGGATTACTGATCGTAATAGTATGCCTGAGCCTTAGACCTGAGGGTTCATGATTAATGTGCTTGTATTATTGGATCTGTTACCAGAGTAGTTAGGCCCATATCACCCGTCGGTGGGGTCGACCTCGAAGTGCGATATCAATGAGACAAGTAGCAGATCAGTTGATCAGTGATCGCCAAGATGAGATTCACTGTCTCGATAGTAAATGAGTAAGTATCCTGTGCGATTATAGGCTAATGAAATTATAAAGTCTTTGGCCAAAGCATAACAACTAACTCATGTGGGACACTGAGGGTAGTTTAGTAATTCATTATGCTATAGTCTAATGCACAGTATCAAGTTTAGTGAGTTTGACATTTTCCATGACTCTTACTTGATCGGGATACATCAGTGAAGGGCTTATACTCATACGGCATTTATGATCAAGAGGTTCGTAAAATGATTCGTTCATTTCGTACTCAATTGGGTTACGATGTGAGTCCATGAGACTGGCTAGGTGACACTCACATCCTTAGGTAATTCCTCCCTTTGCCAATTGAGACGAACATAAAGAGTCGCGCTATAAGAAACGAGCGGGATGTATCTTTTTGTGTAAATCTTTTAGAAAGAATTAAATGGACTGATTGATTTAATTAGATTAAATCAATTAATTAAATATTTAATTCAATTGGATTAAATTATTTGATTAGTACATTAATTAATTGGAATTAATTAATAATATATATTATATTTAAATTGGATTTAAATTTAAATATATACAGATGGGCTAGAAATTACACAAGCAAATTAAAAGCCCAACCAGTCCAAGGCAACCCTAGGAGGGGCGGCCACTTAGGGCTTTTTGGAGTAGCCTCCAACTTGTTCCACAAGTTAAATGAGTTTAAAAGGACTCCTATAGTGGAACAAATCCTAAGTGACAAGATAACATTACACAACACAAAAAGAAAAGAACTCTCTCCCCTTTCTCCTCTCTAGCCGTCCACTACTGCAAAGAAGGAGGAGTCTCGGGATCTTTAGAAGGCTCGTTTCGCGTGAAGCTTTAGAGACAGGAGCCCTTGGAGGATTGCTGTTCTGTAGAATCAATAAACGAATCGAAAGGGTATGTTTATTCGTTCAAATTTTCGCGAAACCCATGAAAAATCATCAGATCTATTTTTGTGATCTGCCGGTAGAAATCCTTGAATCTTCCGCTGCAATTCTCTGTTTTCCTGTACGGGATTCCTAACAGATGCGATATGTGAATTTCACCACATACAAAGCCGGCCATGCCCCCTTCAATTCTACCCTCACGTGCCGCCTTGATCCTTTTCACGTGCTGCCTCAGTGCTCGTGCTTTCTCGTATTGTTTCGAACATGAAGAACTCCGCTCCACGTCTCCAATAGTATCCAAACCTTGATATAAGAAGAGCTTGAATATTATGTGTTAGTAAATATTCTAACCTCTTTTAATTTGGCTAAGTGAAGAAGCAGGTTGAAGAATTTTAGTCTAGGTTATAATGTAAAGAAAGAGGAGAGAAAAAGTAAAAATCACCAAGTGAATCATCATCCTTGTAGGCTTTAAAGGGGAAGAAGGTTGACTTTTCAACTCCTTCTTTATGTGCTTCCTATTGTCTTTCATTTTCTTAATTGCATTCCGATCCTAACTAGAATTAGGAATCTAATGCCAATCTCTCTCCTTATCTAATTAAATACTTCCTTGTAGTTAATTAAGTTCTAGACTCTTTGTTATTAATTATCTTAATTAATAAAATAACCTTGGATTATATTAAATCCATTAATAATTAATCCAACATGATTAATTAATAAGTTTACCAATGAGTGACCATACTAATTTTCATCCTCCATGGAATAAATTAAGCCAATTAATTTATTCTTCTAATTAATTCACTATGAATTAATTCTTACACTCAACTTCACTTATAGAGTTAGTGTGTGAGCCCTTAGGTTCACCAATGTGCTTGCAATAGGTCCACCCCCAAATGTGGCAAGGCAATCTCGAATTGCCCTAATTAAACTGCTATAAATAGTATGTTTAATTAAGTCTTGAATTAATCACCAAGCTTAATTCAAGACACCTATTGATCGTTATTCAATGTCTAGCTACATCGTCAGAAAAACCAAGACATTGATGATTATAGAAAACCTCTCCAGATTATGATTCTCATAATTAGTAAAATTCTTCTATCACTTGTCCTGTTCTAAGTATCAAAGTATGGTTGTCCGTTGAAATGTACTAAGAATCAGTTGTGTTGAGACCATAATGACCCAGTCAGTCGAGTAGGGTCCACCAAACCCTCTCACTGCCATTTCTCTTTGGCCAAAGACTTTCTTGGTCATTTATGAGCTTCAACAGCATAGGAGATTGCTAGTATACATTAACAAGGATAAATCGCCTATTGGTGTTACCTTCTTCATCACACTGAGGGACTACACCCAAAACACACCATTTGTGATTCTCCTAAAACCATGTGATGTAATATAAGTACAGTAGGAAGCACACATTGTATCCATGACACTTCAAGTCATGAGGACCAATCTCATAAATACGTAATCCTTAGGATTCCAGGTTTGATACTTGACCAACATGGATCCAGCTAGGTCATTTAGTCTCATGCATACTCTAAGTATGGAGCTTCATGCATGCATTGACTTCATATCAACGCCCATGGAATAAGACGTCCTTCTCTAAAGGATGCTATACATGAACAAGCCTTGACAAGACAGTGATATCCCATTTTTCCCATAGTCTCTATGGCTTGGAACGATATTGGGGTTACAACATTGGAAGACATTCCACAGTCACTAGCCATGTGTGTGATCGTCCCTTTTGCTATCAATAACCCATAGACTTTATCTAATGAAAGCAGTTAAAGCATAAAGATAGGGATGTTCATGGTTTTCTGAAACCGTACCATACCGACCGTACTGTACCAAAATAATGGTTTTTTTTACTAAAAATTATCAGTTTTGGTACAAACCGTTACCGTACCAAATATTTTGGTATGGTTTAGGTTTTAGAAATTCAATACTGGTCAAAAACCGTACTGGACCGTATGTGTATATATATATATAACTATTCATTATATAATATTTGTAATGTTTTAGGATTTATAGATACAAATATATAGGAAATTGATTTCTTACCAAAACTTGTGGGAATGTGTGATGTTTTAGAAATATGAAAAATTAAGTAAATTTTATTAAAGTTGAGAAGTATTTAAAAGATAAATTAAAATTATTTTCTAGAATTATTCCAAACCTAGACTCCAAATCATAATACTAACATCAAAAATATGAATTAGACTATAACACTTACTTGAGGAAACAGACGAGGCTGAGGTACAAAACACAAGAATTGGAATCTCCATGATTTTTAGGGTAGTTGGGTTCATTAGTCGCTCAATTATAATACTTTCAACTATTATTGTAAAAGCTTACATTCTTATCATTTTAATCATTATTTAGTTTGACAATTGTTTTTAATTTTATTACCTAGTAGTTATAGTTAACAATCAATTTACAACCACATTTATGATGTAAAAGAGAACATATTAATTCTAGAGAAAATAGCAGATACCCCCCCAAACTATGAGGTGATGTGCGCTTTGCCCCCCAAATTATTAAAAGTTGCACTCAATACCCTAAACTATCATATATGTGCACTTTGCCCCCTCGGTCAACTTCGGGCAGCACCCTAAACTATCATATATTTTCTCTTTTATTTTTTTAAATTCAAATATTCTTAATATTAACTTAACCCCCCTCGGTCAGCTTCGGAATTTTTTTTACCCATTCATCGTTCAATTTAAATCACGCATATTGAGATTTATTTAGATTTTTCTTGAAATATTATTTCTCGATATGAAATAAATAATTTTCAAATATGAAAATAAGAAAAATAAAAATAAAACATGAAAATAAATAAGAAAACAATGAAAAGAAGTATAAATTCAAATATTCATAATTTTCTAAAAATAAAAAAGACAATTTAAAAATCCGGAAACATGAAAATAAATGAAAAAAAGTATAAAAATTAAAAAATTAAAAAATTAAAAAATTAGTACATGTGCGCTTTGCCCCCTCACCTATGCGGTTTGTAGCACTTTGCCCCCTGTGTGCTGCCCGAAGCTGACCGAGGGGGCAAAGTGCACATATATGATAGTTTAGGGTGTTGAGTGCAACTTTTAATAGTTTGGGGGGCAAAGCGCACATCACCTCATAGTTTGGGGGGGTATCTGCTATTTTCTCTTAATTCTAAGCATAAGTTTATCGGTTCTCATTCAAAAAAATTCTTCTATTGCAAAGTCTAGTTTTTTTTTTCCTTTTCCCCCCCTTTTTTTTCTACGAACAAAATTGCAAAAGAAATATGCATTGAGATGAGAGATGAGATTTGTTCTCTTTTAGTATATTGTATAGCTAATTTTTCTTGAATTTTTTTTTCATAAAAAGTTGAAATGATAATACATAGATAAATCATGTGATCTATATAGTAAAAATACCGCAAAATCATACCGAAATCGTATCATATCGGATACATTGGTATAGGTTTCGAAAAGTTCAATTTGGTATTAGTAGTTCCTAAAACTGCAATTATTGGTACGGTATAAATTTTATAAAAATACTGTAAAAACCGAACCGTGTACACCCTACATAAAGATAAAGGCAAACACCATTTATCGATAATATCTAAGCAACATTATTTACAAAGTGTAGAAAAATGAAAGACTGCTGGCCCTTAATTGGCTTGTTGGGCACTTTACACTAACATGATACATCTGATTCTAACGAATTGAATGAAATAATAAAATATATATGTGTATATATAACACATGATCGAAACAGAAAATTGCACCAATAATTTTCTCACAATACTCTTGTTATTCACATGGTATGTTGGAGACTAAACATGTGAAAAATCTCATTTGCTAACACATAGCTTACATTGAACCAAGCTCTGTTAGTTAAAACTCGCATTATATCCATATAAAATACGTATGTATATATAATTGAAAAATACTAACATTTCCCATATTTTTTTTGAACATAATGCAAAATATTCGTATTTTTAAGTTGAACCGTTTAGCACACATACTTTATGTATCCCGAATATATTTGATGAATAATACTTATATCTGACAAAAAAAATATTTATAAAATAAAAATATATTAAAATTATTAGTTGAGTATTATACGATTTAAAAACAAAAATACTAGTAATTTATCAAATATTAATTACTGTCAACTAGTGACTCTTACAAAATATTTTTTAAATAATATAAAATCAAGAACAATCAATATACATTACAAAATAATATGAAAATAAGCCACATTTTTACTCCCGAATAATTTATTATTATTCGTATTTTACCCGTGTGAGTACTTATCTGTTCATTTCCTATTTTTGTATTTTTCTAGCCAATTTTTCACCGTAACTTTTAATAAAAATTCACAAAGTACTCGTACGTATTAAATACTGAATATTTGTCATCCCATATTTAACTAACTAGGCCTAAAAAAAATCCTATTTATACATATATGTACAAGATATGGTTTCAAAGTTATATGATTTAATACTCATATAAAAAAATTGTATGAGTGATAATCGCCAAATTATGCATTATACTTTTAAAACTAAATTATATAATGATAAATTTTGTTATTATTAATTCTACATAATCAATATCCAATGCTAAGTAAGATTATCAATGAGCCCAAGCTGGCTTGAAGCTCGTAAGCTCAGCTTGATAATTTTCAAGCCGAGCTTCATATGAGCCGAGCCCAAGCCCAACTATTAAGGCTTGAATTTGAATTCAAACCGTGCTTGAGTGAGAGTAGAGTCAGTTTGAATTGGGTTCGGACTCGTAGATATATATATATATATATATATATACATATATATGTTATATATGTCATATACAAAGATAAAATATAATATTGTTATGTAAATATTTTTTAATTGCATCCAAATAGAAACATTTTAAATAGGGAAAAGAATTCTTAAAATCATCAATTTAACTTTAAAGTTGCCTAATATAAAATATTATACTCAACAAATTAAATAAGCAAGAAAATATCATTTAACAGACAGCATCTAATACAAACATATGATAATTCACATAAATTGGCATCAGAGGGTTGCTAGCTTTTTGTCTTCAAGAATTTGCTTTTCATTTATTTCTCCTCTTAATTTACGACGTAAGCAATTTTCTGTAAGTAAGTATATCATATATTTAGTTATAATACTTTTAAATCTTAAATAATAAGCGCAACAAATATTTCAAGATATATTTTAATTTCGCATCTAATACAAACATATGACAAGTCACATAAATTGGCATCAGAGGGATGCTATCTTTTTGTCTTCAAGAATTTGCTTTTTATTTATTTCTCCTCTCAATTTACGGCACAAGCAATTTTTTGCAAGTAAGTATATCATATATTTAGTCATAATATTTTTAAATCTTAAATAATATGTGCAAGCATATATTTCAAGATGTATTTTAATCAGTTGGGGTAATTGCATGAAACCTCCCTGTGTTAGCGAAATAGGCTGTGTTAACGAAATAGGCAAATCACCCCCTGTGTTCTTAAAAAGTGCGGAAAAAAGCCAAATTCTATTAAAAAATGAGCACATTTTTCATGTTTTTCACCTTTATTGACATGCTCATTTGTCATTTATATACTCTTCACACTTTATAAAATGTAAATAGTGTCAATTTACCCAAAAAATACATATTTTCTTCTATCATTTTAACAAAATTTGGCTTTTTGCACACTTTTTAGGAACATAGTGGGGTGATTAGCCTATTTCGTTAACATAGGGGTATTTTTAATATTTTCGAAATAACACAGGGGATTTTATGCAATTATCCCTAATTTATTTTGTGGTGAAGATTAGTAAGTTAATGAGAATTTTCAAAATATATGTTAGTTATGATTTGTCATTAGAGCATGGATGATGTTAATTTTTGATATTTTTTAGATTATTTTTTAATTTATATACTAGAACTTTATTACTTATAGTTTTTAAAAACAGAATAAATTCGGGCTTGCTCAGGCTCTGCTCGAAGCTCGTACTAATTTTCAAGCTGAACACGAGTTCTGGAAAAAAAAACTTGTACAAATTTAAGCCTTAGTAATGAAAGCTCATATAATATCAAGTCGAGCACGAGACTTGCTCTGCTTGACTAACATACTTAATGCTACGGATACTATTCCTAAATAGTGTTAATGGGCTCACTTACCTAATGGGTAGGTGGGCCTGCTACATCTTTCCTTGTAACTCTTTAGAAGCCGAGATTCCATATACAAACTCAAGGTTATTGTATTGTAAGGATTCGAATCAAGTTGGATAATTTGGGGCAATCTCCCTTATTGGCTATTTGGCTTGCACATGGACTGATATATGGGCCAATCCTCCATCATTATTACATCAGTCTCCGTCCATAGGTGGATTTAGTAAATAAAATATATATATTTCAATAAAAGATATCTGATATAGAACAAGAAGCCAATGCATTTTTGGATCAATTTGAGGGAGAAAAATTCAAAAACAAGTGAAAAATTATGTGGTTTGACAGATGAACTTCAAACGATAATAACTTTTGATCTGACAGAATTTGCGGGACGCTTCACCTACCCACTGCTGAAACCCAACTATAATAATTCTGTTTACAATGTATATATAGGACAAAAGTCCAAGGCTCTCAAGAATGTCTAGCTAGACAAGAAAACAAACTACTATAAGATAGTTCTAATCTAACTAGGTCAAGGATTAAAGAATCCTATTCTAATTCTAATTGATACATCCCCTCAAGGTTAAGGCGGATGAGGGAAGACTTTGAGCTTGTCTCGAAGAGCCTCAAACCGAGTTATAGGAAGAGGTTTAGTGAAAATGTCGGCAATTTGATCATCAGTATAGACAAAGCATATTTGTAGGTCATTATTCACAGCTTTTTCCCCAAAAAAAGTGGTAATCAATCTCGACATGCTTAGTTCGAGCATGGAATACTGGATTCTTGGAGAGGTCAGCAGCACCTAGATTGTCACACCAAAGTATTGGAGGCCTGTTAGGTTGAATGTTAAGCTCAAGTAGGAGAGATTGAAGCCATGTTTTGGAGGCCTGTTTGATGGAGGATTGTAATTCGAAAATTGAATGTCAATGCTTGTAACAAGAAATACTCAAGAACTGCGTTCTTGCCCAACCACAATATTATTGATCATACGATAAGAAAACGTGAAAAAACCCTACTTAGAATATTTATACAATCCTCAAATCATAACTTGCCAAAATAAAGGCTCCCAAACAAAGCAACATCTATAATGAATTAACATTCTCGCTGGCTCGTTTCTTCCTTCTTTCATATACGCGCCACGGTCTCGCCTCTGACTCGCCCGACTCTACCGCATCCCCCGGTCCATGCACCTGCTCCACATCAACTCTCTCCCCCTCAAAAACAGCTTAGTCCCCAAGGCGAAAGGCGGGAAACTGATTTTGCAACTCCGTCACTTCAACCCATGTAGCATCATCCACTGGCTGTCTTTTCCATGCGATCAAAACCTCCTAAATAGCGCCCCGAACTCGAGCCCCCAACACCTGTTCTGGCTAAAAAATAACCGACTCGGGCACCTCAAGAGACTCGGGTAAATCCGTCTCTAAAGGGTGTGTGCCCTGAACCTGGTTAAGTTGAGACACATGGAAAACAGGATGAATTTTGCTAGAAACCGGTAACCTTAACTCATAAGCGACCGGGCCTATTCGCCGAAGGATTTCGAAAGGTCCATAAAACATGGATGCCAACTTCGTATTAGCACCTCGACCCAAAGAAGTCTGCCTATATGGTCGAAGTTTGAGAAAAACCGATTCCTCCACCACGAACTCCACATGACGCCGATGTGTGTTAGCTTGTTTGGTCATAATATCCCGAGCTCGATTCAAATTGAATTTCAGCTGTTCCAAAATTGCATCCCTGCTGGACAACATTAACCCGACGGCCTCCACTTTGCACTCCGTTGGTAAGTATCAGACAATAGACGGCGGTGGACGGCCATACACCACCTCAAAAGGAGTAATTCGCGCCGCCATTTGGAATGACGTGTTGTACCAAAATTCAGCCCATGATAACCATCCATACCACTTCCTCGGCTACTCGAAAGTTAAACAACAAAGGTAAGTTTCGAGAACACGATTGAGTACCTCAGTTTGGCCATTGGTTTCAGGTGATAAGCCGTGCTATACTGAAGTTTCGTCCCATGCAATCGAAACAACTCCTTCCAAAACGTATTCATGAAAAATGGGTTTCTATCACTCACGATCGATCGGGGAACTCCATGCAACCTCACAACCTCCTTGAGGAAAATTTCAGCAACTCCACGCGCTGTGATAGGGCCATTTAAAGCCATGAAGTGTCCGCATTTGGACAGCCGATCAACCAGGACCAAAATACACGAATGCTTCATCGATTTTAGAAGCCCCGTGATAAAATCCATCGCTATATCCTCCCAAATCAGTTCGTGAATAGACAGCGGTTGTAGCAGTCCTCCCAGCGATTGTGACTCGTATTTCGATTTTTGACACACTAAGCAATTCGCGACATACTCCTTTACAGTTTGAAACATCTTTCGCCAATACACACTAGTTGTCAACCTTCTATACGTGCTAAGAACTCCCGCGTGACCCCCTTGAGGTGTATCATGAAACTCGTGAAGTAACCGAGGTATCCAATGCGAATTCTCCAGTAACACTAATCGACCCTTGTAGAATAATCGTCCTCCCCCTACTAAAAAACCCGGTTTACTAGTCGGGTGGTGTTGTACCACTCGAATCACCCCTTGAACATACTCATCCAGCCCCTGTTCCTGTAGTATATCCAAAATGGATGTCCAAACCAGTCCACTAATTGCCACCAGTTTCGCCTCCGGCTCGATTCGTCGGGACAAAGCATTAGCAGCTCGATTACTCGCCCTGGTCTTATATATAATGTCAAAATCATAGCCAACTAGCTTGGCCACCCAATTTTGTTGTGCGGATGTCACAATCCTTTGATTCAACAAGTGTTTGAGACTATGATGATCTGTCTTAACCACAAAACGACGTCCGACCAAATAAGGTCGCCAATGTTGGATCGCGAGGACCAATCCCATTAACTCCCGTTCATAAGCCCACTTTGATAAAGAACTTTCGGTTAGAGCCTTACTAAAATACGCAATGGGCCGTTTCTTTTGCATTAACACCGCCTTGACACCCAAACCCGAAGCGTCGCACTCAATGACAAATTCCTTCGAGAAACCAGGCATAGCTAACACTAGGGCTGACGACAATGCATCCTTCAACTTTTGGAA
This sequence comes from Buddleja alternifolia, assembly GCA_019426215.1. Taxonomy (NCBI): domain Eukaryota; kingdom Viridiplantae; phylum Streptophyta; class Magnoliopsida; order Lamiales; family Scrophulariaceae; genus Buddleja; species Buddleja alternifolia. The sequence goes on along the minus strand of WHWC01000079.1, from coordinate 155,013 downwards.
AGCCGAGGCAGCCTCCCCTCCCCGTTCAAAACTCGCCTTAGCCTCTTTTTCAACAATTGTGTCAAGGGCCTCGCATGCATCCCATAATTTTGTACGAACCGACGGTAATACCAGGTCAACCCTAAGAACCCGCGCACGACTTGAACACTCCTAGGACTACCGCCGACACCATGCTCGGGTCCATTGATACCCCATTCTTGGAAATGATATGACCCAAATATTCCACCCGTGCACACCCAAATGCACACTTCTTTCGGTTCGCCTTGAAATCATTCTCACACAAAATACTCAATACCACAGAAAGGTGATCAACATGCTCTAAATAATTTCGACTATATACCAAAATATCATCAAAAAACACGAGTAGAAACTTACGCAATAGAGGCCGAAACAACTCATTCATGGTGGCTTGGAAAGTTGTCGGGGCATTCGACAACCCGAATGGCATGACAAGGAACTCATAATGGCCACTATGCGTGCGGAAAGATGTTTTATGAACATCTGCGGGGCTCACCCGAATCTGATGGTATCCGAAGCGAAAATCAATTTTTGAGAAAATCGACGCTCCGGTAATGGGATATTTATCGGGAATTGTCACTTTATTTAATTCCCGATAATCCACACAAAATCTCCAACTATCATCCTTCTTCTTCACCAATAACACCGGGCTCGAAAACGGACTTCGAACTCGGTCGTATAATCACTGCCTTTCAGCATATCCGCCACCAGCCTCTCAATCTCAGCTTTTTAGATATGCCCGTATCTATATGGTTTGACCGACACGGGTCGAACTCCATCCTCTAACTCGATTAGGTGATCATTTGATTAACTAGTTGGCAGCCCCTTGGGTTCCCTGAACACCTCGTCGAACTCGCCCAACACCTCCTCCATCGACGCACCCTCAACCGCTCCATCTGACAACGACCAGCAGCTGGCCGGATCCACCACCATGGCACACATCTCGACCTCGGTCATGTGCATAAGTGATTTCAAAGACACTTTGACTCGCCCCGCTGAACCTTCCCCGGTTAAGTGAACTTTCTGCCCCTCAATCTCAAAGGCCATTTCTTGCTTGTGATAATTCACCCTAATATTACCTAATGTCTCCAACCACGCAATGCCGAAAATCATGTCAACACCTCCTAGGGGAAACGCATGAAAATCTGCTCGAGTGGTGAACGAACTGAGTTGCACGGCTAACTTCGGACAAAACCCCACGGCATTCACCCGACTACCATCCCCCAATCGCACGCCAAAACGTCTGGTGGCCTCCACCGGAAGCCCCAATTTTGCCACTAGACCCAAGGAGACGAAATTGTGAGTGGCTCCCGTATCAATCAAAATAGTAACATCTTCCCTTTTCACTCGCCCCTTTACCCTCATCGTCTTTGGTCCCGAGATACCCGATGCCGAGCACAAGGATGATACGGCCATCTCCACATTCTCCTCATCCCCCCAAGCGTCCTGCTCCTCCCCCTCTGGAAACACCTCAATCTCCTCCAATTCTAGTAGCAGCGCCTCGTCATCCTTGACCAACGACACACGAAAATATTTCATGGGGCAATAATGTGTGGGGATAAATGGAGCTTTGCACCGAAAATATAAGCCCTTACGACGTAACTCCTCTCTCTCTCTGAATCGGTCAACCTGCGAAATGGGGCTTTGACCGGCCCTTGACCCGCCCCACCAGCCCGATTATTTCCAGAAGGTCTCGGCCCTGGTGGTGCGGGTATAGCCAAACACTGAGGAGGCCCCATAATTCGATTCCCCGGGTGAGCATTACGGAACGAGGGAGCACCCGAACGGAAAACCCCCGATCCTCCATGCTGAACCCGTGGCGCAGTCTCCACGTTCCTGGCCATCTTCATGGCCGAATCCAAATCCACCGGATCCAAAACCCGAACCTGCACCTTAATCTCCTCTCTTAAGCCATGCATGAACAGACCCAAGAAATTTTCATCAGATATCACCGGAATCTGTATTGCCAACTAAGTAAAAAGATTTATATAAGTAGCCACGTCCGACGTCTGTCTGGTCTCGGCTAACCTCTCGTACGTATTCCCATCACAAGGATCGTCAAAACGTGTAATGAGTGCGTGTGTGAACTCTTGGCACCGAAAATTCGGGCAGGTCCTCTTAAACCACCTTAACCAATTCAACGCAATGCCCTCCATAGCCATTATAGCCATATGAATCTTTTGCTCCTCTCCACACGGATATAAGTCAAAATTCTGGTCGACTCGAGCTAACCGTCCCAACGGATCCACCCCATCAAAGGTGGGTAGGGCCCGATTAGGAATAGGGTTTGCCGGGTCAAGTCTAACGGGAACGGCGCCCGATGGCAATGGCTCGCTTGTAGCTGAACTGGTGGCGGCGGCGGCGGTGTGGGTAGCCAAGTGAGCCGCTGTCAACTCTTTCATACCATTAATCACCTCAGCTAACTGCGCCTTCATTTGGAGAATATCCTTGGACAACACACCGTTATTCTCCTCAATCGCTGCCATTCGCGCTTCGCTGGCTCTGGTACGTGTGTTAACCATCGTAATCGCTCGTGGACTGATCCAGTAGGTCAGACCAATTGATGGAGGATTGTAATTTGAAAATTGAATGTCAATGCTTGTAACAAGAAATACTCAAGAACTGCATTCTTGCCCAACCACAATATTATTGATCATACGATAAGAAAACATGTAAAACCCTACTTAGAACATTTATACAATCCTCAAATCATAACTTGCCAAAATAAAGACTCCTAAACAAAGCAACATCTATAATGAATTAATAAAGTAAATAAATCAGCAACTAATTAACATTCTCGCTGGCTCGTTTCTTCCTTATTTCATATACGCGCCACGGTCTCGCCTCCGACTCGCCCGACTCTACCGCATCCCCCGGCCTATGCACCTGCTCCATATCTGGTCCATGCACCTGCTCCACATCAGGTCAGCAGCACCTAGATTGTCGCACCAAAGTATTGGAGGCCTGTTAGGTTGAATGTTAAGCTCAAGTAGGAGAGATTGAAGCCATGTTAACTTGCCGGCAGTATCTGTAAGGGATTTGTATTCGGCCTACGTAGACGAGCTTTTCTAGAACTTCATGAGATAAGGTTTAGTCCAATAAAAATAGCATAACCTTTAGCAGACTTTCTATCATCCACACTACCAGCCCAGTCGGCATCCGAATAGGCTATCAAAGTTATCGAAGAAGACCGTTGGAGATGAAGACCAAGATAAAGCGTGTGCTTGAGATAGCGAAGGATATGTTTTGCGACTGTCCAATGAACTTCAAATGGAGTATGCACGAATTGACAAACCTTCTTTACTGCAAAGGCAATATCAGGGCTTGTCAAAGTGAGATATTGGAGAGCACCAAAAATTTCCCAAAACTTAGTAGGATCTTGAAAAGGGAGCCCATCTTGAATAGTTGATTCCTCCAAGATAACATTGAGCAAATTATGTGCCTAAAGAAGTAACAAACTCTACAACACTTTGAGAATTGTTACCAGCAACAAGAATATCATTGACATAAATAAGAATATAAATAATAGTGGTACATGTCGACAAGATAAAAAGTGAAGAATCATTTAGTGAAGCAGCAATCCAGACTTAAGTAAGAATTCCTTGAGGCGATGGAACTAAGCTTGGGGGGTCTGTTTCAAACCATAAAGAGATTTGTGCAGTTTGGAGACGTGATATGGCTTGTTCGAATCGATAAACTTGTATGGCTGAGTCATGTAAACTGTCTCATGTAGGACGCCATTGAGAAAGTCATTACAAACATCCAGTTGCCGCAGAGACCATCCATGCTAGAGAACAATTGAAAGAATAAGGTGAATAGTGGTGGGTTTAATCACATGGCTAAGTGTTTCTGTGAAATAAATACCTTCTTGTTGATGAAAACCTTTAGCAACTAAACTAGCTTCGAAATGTTCAATAGAGCCATCAGGTTTGTGTTTGACTTTGTAAACCCACTTATATCCTATTATATTCATATCTGGGTAAAAAGGAACAAGAGTCCAAGTTTCATTATGAAACAGAGCAACGATTTTCTCCGCCATGGCTTTATGCCAATGAGGGTCTTTATTGGCTGAAGAAAAACATGAGGGCTCAAGAGAAGAGATAGGAACATGTGAAGTGATGGATTGAGAGAGAGCAACAATGCGACACTAGTTTTGGTGGGCGAGACTGGAGCTGCATGAGGACGATTCGAGGTAATAGGAGCTAGTGGTGGGCATGTTTCAAGGGACAGTGGTGTTTGAATGTTATAGTGTGAGAGATCGATAAAAAGAGGAACACCGAGTGAAGAGAGAAGACTCGGTGTGTGATGTCTGAGAGGGCATTGGTTACAGACGGGTTGAGGAGTGACGTGAGCACTAGGGGAACGAGAATTTGGGGATGCAGGCCTCGTAGAGTTGTTTACGGATGGTTGAAGAGGTAAAGTGATCCGAGTACTTGGTGATGACTAGACTATGGTGGGAGGAGGGCCGAGAATGGATTGTTCACAGAACAGGAAAGCGTGTTCATAAAATCGAACATGCCGATCAATGTAGAAGTATTGCGACTCGCGATCAAGGCACTGATACACATAATGGGAAAGGCTATATCCTAAAAAGACACATAGTTTAGACTGAAAATCAATTTTATGACTATTATACGGGCGAAGAAAGGGAAAACAAAGATACCCAAAAACTTTTAAAAATGAATAATCTGGAAGATTGTTAGAAAGGATGATGTGAGGAGATTTGTATTGAGTTATCGGGGATGGACACTGATTTATTAGAAACACTGCTGTATCAAAGGGAAAGTGCCAAAAATGATATGGGACAGCTGCAGCAGCAAGAAGAGCGAGGCCAGTTTCTACATATTCCTATCACGACGCTCTACACATCTGTTTTGTTCATGTGTATGAGGATAAGTTATGTGATATTAATGCCTTTAGAAATAAAATAATTATGTAGTTTTTGGTATTCACCACCACATCAGTTTCCACAGGTTCAATTTTCTTATTAAATTAGTTTTCAACAAGTTTATGAAAATTCTGAAAAATAGTAAAGACATCAGATTTAAAGGAATAAACCAAATAAACTTTGAAAAATCATCTACAAAAATAACAATATATTTATGACCTTCAGACGATAAATAGGACCCCGGACATCAATAAAGATAAGCTTTAACACAGAGTTACTTCTAGAGGGAGAGGGGGAAAAGGGTAAGCTAATAGACTTGCCAAGTGAACATGAATGGCAAACGGACTCTTTAACAAAAGTAGAGCAAGGTAAACTATTTTGATTGACAAGTTGACGTAGAACCCGAGAATGAGATGTCCTAAACATTGGTGCCAGATCAGTGTCAGAGGGTGAACCGCAATGTTGATTGATGGAGGTGGGTGTGTCCAAGATTAAAGAGAGTACAATCCATCATTGACCGGTCCTGTAAGAAGAACCCTCTTGGTATTCCGAACCTTCACAACAAAAAATGATTCGTGAAATTTAAAGAAAATGTTATTATCAGCACAAAGTTTTAGAACAGACAGTAAGTATTTAGATATATCAGGGACATGCAGAATTTGACTAAGTTTAAGAGAACGAGGAGTAAAAATAGACCAAGAACTTGTGTGCTGAATAGGCAAGCCATTATCGCCACTGACATGAAGCTGGTCAATACTGAAATCTGGATCAATTTAGTGAAAATTTGATGTGTCGGGGTATCAATTGACTTATTGTAAAGAAGACGAAGAAACAAAATTAGCTTAAGGATGAGTGGAAGGTTGTGGGGCAAATGATGAATATGAGTGATGGTACGGTGGTGGATATTGAGGAAATGGATGTTGGTAAGGCTGCGGGTAACATGGCGGACAGGATGGATACTGCTGATAGGCGCGATTTGGATTGTATGACTGGCCATCATCGCGTCCTCAACCACGGTTAGAAAAATTATGATCGCCACCGTGATTTGGAGGGTTTTGTCTGCATTGAGAAAAATTGGTTGTGGGGGGTTGTTTAGCCGGGGCAGGATTCAGTTGATTAACATTAAGAGCAGCTAAGTTGTCTTCATGAAGAAATTCTTGGGTCAAAAAAATAACTAAGGAGATCTGAGTATGAGATGGGTTCGGATCGTGCAGTAAGTGTAGTAACAGAGTCACGAAATTGAGAACGTAGTCCTTTGAAAAATATATAGATTGAAATCTGTGGGGTTGAGAGGGTGGCCTGCTATAGCGAGCTCATTAGCTATAAATTTGTCTTGCTGGAGGTATGTGTGAATGTTTGAGTCCCCTTGTGTAAGATTTTGCAACTGAAGATGAAGTTGCATAATTCAGGCTTGTAAAGGGGACGCGAAAGCACGCTCAAGAGTTGTCCAAATTTCATGAGATGTGGACGCATCAATAATTAAATGGAGTACCTCTTCGATCGGTGAATTTATAAGAGCACTCATCAAGAGGTTGTCTTGTTGTTCTCATTGAAGGAAAAGATGGTTAGGAATGAAGGTATTGGAGGCGGATTCAACATGTGAGGGAGGAGAGGGATTCGTGCCATCAATAAATCCATCAATAAATCCAAGAAGGCAAATTCATTTGATAAGAGGTAGGATTTATGTACTGACACACAAAAATAGATGTGTTTGTATAGCAAGAGAGAACAGGTCGTATCAAGTAATAAAGTGGACAATTTAAGTCCGGATTTTCAATCCCACATAGACTGTATTTTAATTTTAAATTTTTTAAAACAAGTAAAATTAAATTAAAAGATTGAGATTTAGTGAATGTAATGAGCTAAAACGAGATTAAACAAGTTGATAAAACCATGTAGGAGAAAGTAACTAAGGCACATGCTTCGGTTGAATTAATTATTTATCCACATAAAAGCCATTCTTCATACCATTAGACTATTATCGCTTGAAAATTCCTTAGGTAATCACTACCTGATCTCTTGAAAATAATAATTCTATGCTTAATTAACGGTTCTCAAAATATTTCTATCTGAGAATCTAACTAACAAACATGCATTCAAGATTAAAATTTCTCGGAATATCCGGCTAACTACACTTGGGAATCTATACTATCTCTAGGCAATTCCTTAATTTCAAGTTATGTTTTGATTTCCTTGCACCCTAACTTAATTTCTCTCGAATCTAGGCAATTTGACAAACACATGGTGATCAAACATATGCAAGAATTGCAACACACATAGTAACAATCTAATTAATACAAAAATCAAACTTTCATATATCAAAACTAATAATGTGGCCTTCACATGACCGTAGTACAAATTTAGCTCATAATTGACATATGGAAAAAAACTCGAATATAAAAGATTATTCATAGACAAATAAAATCTAAAACTTGAAAATCTCCCTATTACAATTGATGATTGATCCTCGATGACTTCCAGTTTATCTCCATGCTCTTTCTTCCCTTTCTGCTCTCTAAGAAGGTGAAATTTTTGAACCCTTTCAATGTCAACAGATTAGGTATTTATATAGGAGTCCTCAAAGAATCCCGCTTGGATTAGGTATAAAACTTTTCAAAATTTCATCTACAGGACCCGACGTTCAAACGTTGGTAAAGTTCACGTTAGGACGTGATGAAGTGGATAAGTTGTTTGACTGAAGAGTTGATTGTTGCACATTCGAACGTCAAGATTACTAACATTCGGACGTGAGTGACAGACATTAAAATTCTGAGAAAATCAGGGGCATGTTCGAACGTGTACATCCTCACGTTCGAACATGAGTGACAGGTTCTGAATTTCTGGTGGAAACTGTTTTACATGTGTTTTTCACTCTTTTTCTCCGATTGTGATGATTTCTACCCTGAATGCACTTAACAAACAAATTAAAAGCATATGTGGTAAAAATCATGTATATAACGGTCTTAGCACAGTAAATTACTTGCTTATCAATACCCCCAAACTTAATATTGATCATCCTCGAGCAATTAAAAAAAAAGAAACATAGGACATCTAAGCTCAACACATCAATCCATAGAGAAACACAAAACAAAACAAAACAACACACTTTCCTAGAGTTCATAATTGCACTTTGCATGTACAACAAGCCGTTAAACCTCAAACTTACAAAGAAGTTCTAACAAAATATTAACATAAACATCTTTGGGTAAGGGCAGTTTATCTGGTAATGTCCTAGTTTCCTGCAATTACAACAAAGATTAGTGTTGGTCTCAAGTCGCATACGAAAGAGTCTAGAAGGGAGGGGGGGGGGGGGTGAATAGACCCTGAAATCTTCTTCGACTTCAAAAATATTCGTATTAAAATTTGTTGGAGGCTTGAAAAGTAGGCGCTTGACTGAGCGTCTATTGAAGACTGTTTTTAGAAAGTTAACATAGACTTCAAGATTTGAATACTATAACCAAATAGGTTTAAGCGTTTAGTTTTTTGATCAGTATTAACACATCGGAATGATTTTAAAGTCTTCTCGTTGAACTCTATAGCGTCACAGAAAGTGAGTTTAGTTAATTATCGTTCAATTGAGTTTTACTTAACAGATTTATGCAATAATATGACAATAAGGAAATTGACTGTAAAGTAAAGAGCACAATATTTGTAAGGTTCGTTGGGTGGTGTAATCCCAACTACGTCGTTCTTCTCCTTTTTCACTTTGAGGGAATTCACTAAAATGAATCACTAAGCTTCACACAGACAACTTCTACACAATAGCAAATTGTTGAAAGCTTGATCTCGAGTTCCCTGATCATACAAATTTCAACTCGGCTAAGATCTGCTTCTGACAATGCTTCTGTCACTCAGAAATAATGCTTTGTCTTCAACGACTTCGTCACATAGGTGGAAGAGTTTGATGGGATTTTATCACGGTTTTGTTTGAGTTGAAAATTTCAAACGCTTTAGTAATATCTCTTTGAAAGGTTAGGTTCTTCTATGAAGTGGTAAGAGATATTGATTTGGCTATAGAGATGTTTAAGCTCAACGAAATTTTGGCTATGGAGGATTTGAGCTTTTAAAAGTTGGATATAGATTTCAACAGTGTAAGTGGGTAATTCTCTGTGTTTAGGTTTGAGCTGTGAGTGTCAGTTTATAGACTTTCCTCAGGATTTTTCTGTTGGACATAAGCAGGGGCGTGAGAAACACGAAGCACGTGACTTAATCCTTTTTCTGACATTTCGGAAAATTCTGCTCCACAAGGTGGGTAGCAGACCTACTTTGAGTTGACAGCCAACGGGGAAAGCACATCCGTACCGTCAATGGTCCTTATCACATTTAATGCTCTTATCAAGCATTTAATATATTTGAATTTAATTCCTGTTGGAAATAAATGTCCGTTGATTTCTTCCAATAACATATTGACTTCGGATTAACTTTAGGTGACGACAAGGGCTTACACACGAAATTCATCCTGAATTGATTCATAAGTGCTTGACAAAAGCTTAATGAATCTGACATCTTCAAAGTCTTTAGATGCTGATCTTCGACTTCACCTTGATAGACTCACCTAAAATTCTATCTAAGCTTAAGCGCTTGATACTAGTCTAAAAGCCATATAGATAAATGCCTTAGTAAAAATTACAAGTCGATAACTTTTAAATGCTTATACATGTTCTACCAAAATATTAACTTACACATCTTTGGGGTCTAACCAGAAACCTATCTTGTCATCATCAAAACATCTAACATGAAATTTCCTAACAATTTCCCCCTTTTTGATGATGTCAAGACCTCAACTCTTATAACTCCTTTATAGATTAAGAGTTAAAAGAAAAGTCAAAAGGTTAGCGTTTGGAAAGTTAGTTAAGTTAGCAAGAGTTATATCAGCTTCAACGAGTTGTTTCAGCGATAAAACATTCATTCATTTATATGGAAAGTATGTGTACATGTTTTTATGCTGTAAGTGAATAATTCAAAGCGACAACAGAAAAAAATTTAAAACAAATAAGCAATCATCTTTTCTGTCACTTTCTGTTCTCTTCTTCAAAGATTTCAGTTGCTAAGTCCAGTAAAAGTCTATCAACATCTATCATGGTTGTGTGCTGAACATCATCATAGTCACATCTTCTCAGTCTATCGTTTTCATTTCGCTCCATCAGTCTTTCCACCAACCATCGGAGGGATTCCAAGTTCTCGGATCAAGTCATGATAAATGTCTTGTCTTTGATCATTGGTGGATTTCCAGTTGATAGGTCTTCTAAGCGGTCCAACGTATGGATGAAAACCCTTACTTTCTAAGAAATCAACTTCTAATTCCGAAAGCAAGTGTCTACCTTGGTAATACCTTGGCTTACGCATTTTAGTAAGCATTTTCTTTAGGCTCACTATCTCTTCGAACATTGAGCGCCAGTGCTTATTATCCTTCTTAGAAATTGGTTCTTTCACCATTTTAGATAGCGAGCTTTCTTTCTCTTCCCCTTTCTTGACATCAGCATCAAGAGGTTGAGATTGTAATGAGCGAAGCTCAGATACTTCTCTGCATAAGAGTTTAACCTCATCAATCAAAAGAGTGACTTGAGCAGCAATAGCAGCTGCAGATGCATTTTCGGCAAGCGACCGATTGAAGTTGTCTGAATGTTTGGTGAGAAGCGGCGCTATGCTATTCATGATTAGAATGGTAAGTTTGTTTGGATTGCACATATCAGCGGCAAGAAGTCTCTCGACTTGATAAAGTGTTGATTTGCCTTGTTCTTCTATATGGGAGCAAGAACCTTGAATATCAGCAAGTGAATTCTTAATTGTTTTCCTAAAATCTTGAACATCTGGATCATCATCTCTTTTAGAGTCATTGGAGGAATGCGCCTGAGTGGGAAAAGATTCTTTGGAAGCAACTACTTTACCACGCGCTGGATCTTTTTTAAGAGGTTCCTTTGAAGCAATAGTTGGTTCCTTTTCTGGAAGAGCAGCAGGTGAAGCATGGACTTCTGCAGAATCCAGTTTAGCTCCATTTTCCGAAGCGCTTGAAATGTCTACAGGAACGAGAGTGAGAGCGCTGGTAGAGGCTTCTTCTCAAAAATTGTCTCCACATCTTCCTCAGAAGACGCAATTCTAATGAGCTCATCTTTCTGAGCGTCTGTCAACTCTTTGTCAAAGAGAATCTGATTAAACCAGGCATCGTACTCAATTGCTTCTTGCACCACCCAATGCCTAGCGGCTGATCCACCCACAGTGTATGGGAGATCACCTTCAGCGTTTGCAGCAACTGCTTGAGCGATGGACACAACTGCTGAAGAGGATGAACTTGGGGTTAACTAGCCTCAGGTTCCTTTTGCAACTCTACTTGAGCAGCTGATGGTTCTTGAGCGTCTGATGCTCGAGAAAATTTGTCACTTGGTTCTACAAGAGCGCTCAACGGGGTGCTTGACTGTGAAATACCACGGGAGTCAGTTAGCATTCTAGCTGCTGCAGTGTGAATCTTTTGGCGTGTTAAAAGAGATTTTTCACGAGCGGTGGTAACATAAATCACCTCCGATTCAACGGGAGTTTATCCAACTATTTTCTGCCGCTTAAGAGCTTTGTTTGCTCTTCTTCCTCAGCAACTCTCTCGAAATGAATGGGTGAGGGAGGAGGGGATGACGGTTTCTTCCTTTTCGACTTCTTGGAAGGCACTTGAGGAGCAGTCTTGGACTTCTTGATGTTTAAACCCAGTACAACATCTGCTGGGCGCTCTTCAGTCGGAGAAGCTAACTCAGGATAATCTTCATAGAACTCTGTTGTAGCAATCCTGTGAAGCGCTTCGTCCTCTTTCTTCTTGCTCAGCGTTTCAGCTTTGCGCCTAGCGCGTTCCTCTTTGGGCAACGCAACGCCTCCAACAGCAGCAGGGTGAAGAAGGGATGAAATTATCTTCTTACCCAAAAACTTTTCTTTTGGAATGGTTGTCCTAACGCTTGGAACATGACCGCTATGACACAGGATATAACTTAATATTAAGCCATAAGGTTTAGTGGGAGGCTTCTTCCCCAACATTGATGCAATACACTCAAAAATAACCCTAGGCCAGTTAATCTCATAATTCTTAGCAATAACCACCATCATTTGAAACTGTAAATGGCTAATCTTGTCAAACGATCCTGGTCTGCACTCAAGAACTTTAGCGCAGATGTCCGCCATTATTTGATACTTCGTTTTCAACTCCTTTTTCTTGAAGTTGTGTGAATAAGATGAATCTTCGCGTAATTTAATGTGTTCCCAAACCACACAGAAGTATCTGACATTGACGTCAGAAGGCAAAATCCCTTCATTGGAAGTTGAAAGATGTCGGCAATAAGTTCTGAAGTAAGGGTGAAAACAGTGTTGGGAAACTCCGGGAATAGATACGTGATAGAAACAATCATCGAAAAATTGGGCATTCTCATAGAATTCTTTGAGAGCTTCTAGATGAAGTTGATAATGACTGGTCATTAAGATTTTTAGCTTTTGTTGCTCAAAGGAGAGAAAGATACTACGAACTGGAAAATGTTGTTGGGAGTAAAGATAATCCCAATCAACCAAAAATCCTGGATTTACATGTACTTCAGTCTGGGGATTTGATGAAGAAGACGTAGCAACAGTTTTTGAAGATTTCTTGGGGGCCATTGTTAGAGAGGTTTGAAGAAATTTGGAAGCGGTTACCCTAGAGAGAGAGAGAGAGACTTTTGCAGAGAGCTTTTTAGAAGATATGAATGATAAAAGGAAAGACTTCTGCAATTTCTTGAATTTATAGACGAGCGAGAAGTAATTGCTGATCTACTATTTGGCCGTATTTTAAGTAATATTAAATTTGTGCTGAAGATCCCAATAAAATATGTGCGAAAAATTTGGAAATTGCATTGGATAAATACAAAATTAATTTTGACGTTTGCGGTTACTTTTGCAGTTATCTTTTTGAATTTAAAAAGGTTTGAGATATTCAGTGTGGGAAGCACGCACCTAAAAACCACTGTAGTGTAGGTAGGCATGTTCTTTCACTGAACCGTCATTTTAAAAGTAATGATTACTCCTTATTTTGATGTGATAGAAGTGTGTGAATAGAGTCCAAAATAGACTTTTGAGTCTATCCACTACTTCAAGAAGCGTGTAAAATTTATGCAGGAATTTTATAAACTATTTTATATTAAGTGTTGAATGGAATATATTCAACGCTAAACAATTATTACTTGTAAGATTTATGTTGACGCTTGAGATCAAAACCTGTTTATAATTGAGCGTCCAACATGTTATGCATAAATAATTTTGAGCGTTGATGATCTATGCATATGAAAATTTTGATCACGCTTACAGATATGTTCCAAGTACAGTTTTAAGGTTCCCCCTAAATTTGATAACTTGCAACATTTTTTAAAACAAATTTGGACATAAATAAGGTGGATTCTGCCTTAATTATATGTCTAATAAAATATGATGCATGATGATTAAGCGTTTAAATCAATCATACCTAGTTCACTTCTCAAAGTGAGAAAGCCTTGTTCATTGAGCGCTTTGGTGAAGATATATGCCAATTGTTTGTCAGTTCCAATAAAGTGCATGGAGATATCTTTTTTTTTAACATGGTCTCGGAGAAAATGGTATCTAATGTCTATATGTTTGGTTCTCGAATGAAGAACAGGGTTTTGAGTCATGGCTAGAGCACTTTGGTTATCGTAATGAATAGGGGTTGGACCTAAGATTATACCATAATCTCTAAGTCGTTGCCTCATCCATAACACTTGCGTACAACAACTTCCTGCAGCTACATACTCAGTTTTGGCTGTAGAGGTAGCTATTGACTGTTGTTTCTTACTATGCCATGAAACTAACCTATCACCTAGAAATTGACATGTACCACTAGTACTCTTACGATCTATTTTGCAACCTGCAAAATCTGCATCTGAGTAACCAATTAGTTCAAAATGAGAGTCCCTTGGATACCATAAGCCCACATTTTGTGTGCCTTTTAGGTATTTAAGGATCTTCTTGGCAGCAACTAAGTGTGATTCTTTAGGATCAGCTTGAAATCGTGCACACATGTATACCGAAAACATAATATCAGGTCTACTAGCAGTAAGATAAATAAGTGATCCAATGATACCTCTATAATTAGTGATATCAACCTTCTTCTCACTTTCATTTTTATCTAACTTAAGTGTTTGGCTCATTGGAATCTTTGAATATGATGCATTTTCCATACCATATTTCTTAATCAGATCTCTTGTATATTTAGCTTGGTTAATAAAGATTCCATTCGGGAGTTGTTTAACTTGTAATCTTAAGAAGAAAGTTGATTCATCCATCATGCTCATTTCAAATTGTTCTTGCGTCATTTTTGAAAATTTCTCACACAGACGCTTGTTAGTAGAACCAAATATAATGTCATCAACATAAATTTGGACTAAGAGAATCTCTTCATCATTGGTAATTTTAAATAGCGTTGTATCAACGCTGCCTTCTGAAAAGCCTTTACCAATAAAGAAGATAGAGAGAGTGTCATACCATGCTCGGGGTGCTTGCTTAAGCCCATAAAGTGCTTTGTTTATCTTGTAGCCCAAACCCTTACCATGGTTGTTGATGAATCCCGGTGGTTGCTCCACATATACCTCTTCTTGGAATTTACCATTCAGGAAGGCACTCTTCACGTCCATCTGATACACCCTAAACTTGTTGAATGCTGCATATGCTATAAACATGCGGATTGCTTCAAGATGGGCGACAGGAGCGTATGTCTCATCAAAGTCAATACCCTCTTCTTGGCAATATCCTTGTGCTACGAGTCTGGCCTTGTTCCTTATCACAGTGCCATTCTCATCCATCTTGTTTCTATAAACCCATCTAGTTCCAATAATTCCTTGGTGAGTTGGCCTTGGTACTTGCATCCAAACCTTACTACACTCAAACTGATTAAGCTCTTCTTGCATGGCATCAATCCAACTCGGGTCGCTTAGCGCTTCATCCACTTTCTTGGGTTCCATTTGAGATATAAAGCTAGCGAACATGGCCTCATTAAATATAGAAGCTCTAGTCCCAACAGGCGCTTCAATATCTCCAATAATCTACTCAGGTGGATGATCACGTAGCCATAGTCTATCAGGCTGGAAAGAGTTAAGAGGTTGAACAGGCGCTTGACGATCAGACGCTTGACTACCCTCTTGCGTAGGCGCTTCAAGTTCACAGATCCTTGTTTGCTCTTGATGATCACTCTCTTCATGATCATTAGCAATTCTTACATTGTTATCCAAAGTAACTTCACGAGTAATCTTAGGAGGTGGCACAGAGATCTCATCATCGTCGTCACTATCATCATCAATGGTAATCTTAGACGCTTGATGACACAGATCTTCAAATCCTACATCATTGATATTAACTTTACTCGGTTCTTGGTTAGCATCATCAAAAACAACATGAATAGATTCCTCAACCTTCGATTTGATCTTGTTTAGGATGCGAAAATTCTTTCCATTCTTGGCATAGCTTAGAAAGATTCCCTTATCCGCTTTAGGATCAAATGTCTTTAGACTTTTGGATCCAATATTAAGGATTAAACATTTAGAACCAAAGATATGAAAGTATGAAACATTTGGCTTGCGTCCCTTCCATAGTTCATATGGAGTATTCCCATGCTGTTTGTTGATCATGCAACGATTTTGAGTGTAACATGCAGTGTTGATCGCTTTGGCCCAAAACCTAGGAGGAAGCTTGGATTCTGCTAACATCGTCCTAGCGGCTTCCTTGAGCGTTTTGTTCCATTGCTCAGCAACACCATTCTGTTGGGGAGTTCTCGGAGCTGAATAGTCATGATATATTCCGTTCTCTGCACAAAACTTCTCAACCACCCTGTTAGTAAACTCAGTACCGTGATCACTTCTTATTCTTGCAACCTTAAGGTTTTTCAATGTTTGAAGTTGTCGAATAAGCGTTGTTAACTTGTCACATGTCTCATCTTTGGATGAAAGAAATTCCATGTTAGGAATTTCATGTTAGATGTTTTGATGATGACAATTAGGAGTTTATGTTAGACCCCAAAATATATAAGTTTGATTTTAATAGAAATCATGTATAGGCTTTGAAGCGTTAGATTTGTAATCGGCTATATAGGCTTCGTTCTGTTTTATTCTGGATTGTTAGGTTAAGTAGTCTTAGGCTAAGCGTCTGATGAATTCTGAGTGAGTTTATCAGTAGTTAAGTTTGAAGACTCAAGTGCCTAAAGTCTGAATGAAGATGAAGTTTCCAAGCGTCTAAATATCCAGCTATATCAAGCGTTACCTTTTTAGGCAGAAGCAAATTCACAAATGGATATGCGTCTATCAATGATGGATTTCACCTGAATTTATTTCCAAGTCCAAAAGGAGTTTAATGCAAATATTCTCGGTGCATTAAATGCCAACGGGCATTTAATTCAAATACATTAAATGCTGATAAAGGCATTAAATGTGATAAGCACTTTCAGACGTATGGAGAAGCCACCCTATTGGACTGTCAACTTTTCACAGACTGCAGCACCAACTTTTGTGCAGCAGATTTTTTGGAAAAACGACAAAAGTTGTTCACTCGCGGAAGTGAGAGACACGCGCCTGTGCATGTGTCAAACATACACTTTTTTCAAGAATGTCTATAATAGGACTTCAACAACAAGCCAAATACAACGATCAATTCCAAGCCAAATTGTTGTAGCATTGAAGTCCCATTCCTTAAACTCTCAGAAAAGCCAGAATATTCAAGCAAATATTCTCCTTGCTTTTCTTCAATTCTTGAGACATTCAACCAATATCTCAAACATTCTTTTCGAAGAAATCCACACTACTGTTGAGATATTCACAAGTTGTTTGAACTTCATCAAAATCAAACAAACCGTTTAGAAAAACTCCATCCAAGCCTCGCAATCTATGTGAAGTTGAAATTGGATACTTGCATTATTTCTGGGTGAAAGAAGCAAGGGAATAGAAGTGATTTGGAGCAGAAATCTCAAGTCATCAACATCCATCTCTCCCTAATTTGTAGAAGTCTCTGTGTGATTCTTTGAGAACCATCTTAGTGGATTGTCTCCAAGTGTTCGAGGAGAAGAAGGACGTAGTTGGGATTTCACCACCCAACGAACCTTACAAATATCTTGCTCTTTACTTTATAGTCATTTTTCATATTATTATATCTTTGTATAAAATTGTTAAGAAAAACTCAAGAGAACACTAAGCAACTAAAACATTTTCTTGTGACGCTAAAGCTTTCAAAAGAGAGGGCTCTAAAATTATTCCGTTGTACTAACACTGATTAAAGAACTGAACGCTTAAACCTATTTGGTTAAAGTATTCTAATCTTAAAGTCTAAGTTAACGTTCTAAAACAGTCTTCATCAGACGCTTGGCCTAAGCTTCTATATTTGAAGTAAACGTTTAGTCAAGCGTCTACATTTCAAGCGTCCAAAATATTTTAATACGATCTTTTTGAAGTTGAAAAAGACTTCAGGGTCTATTTAACCCCCCCCCTTCTAGACCCTTTTGTATGCCACTTGGGACCAACAAGTGGTATTAGAGCGGTTAAAGTTGAAATTTTTAAAATTTCCAAGCGTAACTGCTTGTTTAGATCCCGTTTTCAAAATCTAGTTGCTTTCAGTTTGTCTTCCATGACATTTTCTAAAGTTCCCAAGTTGACTGAGTCAAACTATGACTCATGGAAGGTCAAAGCTTTTACGTATCTTTGTTCATGTGATGATGAAATGTGCGATATTATTTCAGATGGACCAATACAAATTCTGAAGGTTATCACCAAAGCGCCTGGAGCCACAGAAGAAACTCCAGATAGCTATGTTGAGAAGCCTAAACAAGAATGGTCCACTGATGAGCGTCGAAGAGCAAATCTGGACAATGTTGGTCGAAATGCTTTGTATACAACTATTGGTGACAACGGCAATTTATTCAACAAAGTTAAATCATGTAATACCACTAAAGAAATCTGGGATAAGTTGGCTATAATCTGTGGTGGTTCATCTCAGATAAAAGAGAACAAACTTTCTATTGCCAAGGAAAGGTTTAACAGTTTTAAGATGTTACCTAACGAGACCCTAGAGCAATTGGACATAAGATTCACAGCTCTTGTTACGGAACTTACGTCGTTGGAAATGAATTTGCAAAATAGAGAAATGGTGGTTAAGATTTTCAGAAGTCTACCTAGTAGATTTTTTATGAAGACAACCGCAACGAGAGAATCCAATATGTTGGATCTTTTGAGTCCAGAAGACGCCTTTTCAAAACTCAAGGCATTTGAGTTTGAGTTAAATTCAGCCAGTGATGTTGTGAGTAGTCCAGTAATTAAGTCTGGAGCGCTCGTAGCATCAATCAAGGGTAAATCGGGTAATAAGGTAAAAGTTTCAGATATTAGTGAGGATGAGGAACTAGCACTTCTATATAGATTCAGAAAGTTCTTGAGACATGACGCCAAATTATACCAAAATCACTTTGATATTATTTCATCGGTCAAAAGTGATAAAGTGACGCCCAAAGCAAAGTTGCAAGTTCAGCAACAGTGCATTGAGAAAAACCAATCGCTTGAGAGTGAAATAATCCAGTTGAAAAGTGAACTTGATATGATAGTCAAGAGAGAAGCTGAGCTGATTGCTAGACTTGCTAAATCAGAACAACTCATCTCATCATTGTCTAAAGCGTCAAGAAAGCTAGACAATGTGACTAAGGTAACAAGGTTATTTTGGGAAAAGACCGGTTTAGGATGCAATAAATTCGGTAAACAACCAAACAAATCAAATGTTATGGCAGACAACAAAGGAAAGGGTATTTACTTTGTTAAAGAAGGTTAACAAAGACAAACGCTAAATGAACCAAGCGACAATGGTAAGAGGCCAAATGAGAAAGTGATAAGAGGTGTTTTTACGTGTTTTTAAGACCGTAATTCTTATGATTTGGATTCACTTATTGCTTAAATCATGTCACATTTGCATTTAATAGGTGTGTTAAGTGAATACAGGTAACAAATGAGAATACATGAAGAAAAGGGAAGAAAAACGATGTACAAAACAAGTTCAAGCATGTTTTTCAACACCTAGGCGGTTTCTGCATCTCCTACCACATTCGAGCGATAATTCTGTACATTTCGAGATCGAATTGGACAACGTTTCCTTCTACAAAGTTGTATATCTATGTCTTAGCTTCAAATAGGAACTTGAATCATCCAATTCGGAGGTCTATAGAGAAAATTGTGAAGGAAATACGATTGCTGCGCTGAACAGAGAAATACATGCGTCAAGACACGCCCCAGCGCCCTCCGAGTCACGCCTAGGCGTGGGAAATCTGAATCTTAACTCCTTTTCTGCCAAAAATCCAGCTCTTTATGATGGGAAGGAATCACTTTTAGTCATAATTCAGCACATGTGTTGAGGAGATGTCATAAGTGTGTTTCTTGGTAGATCTACTTTATTGAATTTTATACTACACACTTTAGAGTAATGGAGGACACAAGAGAGGAACAACACATGGGAGGGAGGGGAATCTACACCTATAAAGCTAATCATCTCTTGCACTCATTCTTCATCAAGGAAATAGGGGAGGAAGTTACCGATCCATTGGAGAGAAAGGAGAGGGAGAAGGATTCTTGGATTCATTATCATCATTGGAGAAAGAACATTCACTTGGAGTTCTATCATTATTTAATTAGAGGAAGTTTTTAAGAGCTTTCCATTTCATTTATGTCTATGAAAATTTATATGAATCCTTTTATGTCTTTTATGCTTTCAATTTTGAACTAATCTTGTAAGACTAGGGCCATGTAAGGCCAAATTGTGATATGTGCTTATAATAAATGATTGTTGAGGTTATTCTTATATTGTTATGTGATGTGAATTTGTGTTTTTGCCGATCTTGCATATACTTGATCACTATATGTTAGAATCTTATGCCTAGGTTAATATTTCGGGAGAAAATTGACTTAGGGTGCAAGAAATTCACATCATGACCTGCAACTAATGAGGAATTTGCCTAGACATAGGTAAAGATTCCCGGGTGAAGTTGTTCGATTCAAATCTTGTGAACTCTAGTACGTTAATGTATGTTTAGTGGTTAGATTTCCGGATAGGAATATTTGGGAAATCACGATCTAAGCATAGGAGTTTATACGCGAGACATCGATTATTCTCTACCCTCGGAGCTCTCACCATGACAATATAAGTGTAATCCTTCAACAAGAATCTCTATAAGTATATTTGATCAATTTGGACCTAGCATGTGCCTTAGTCTCTCTTTATACTTTGTTTAAAATCACTTGTGCAACCTTGTTCTTATGTTACGCGTTTCACACTCATTTTACCTTTATTGTATTGATCTTTGTTGTTATAAAATCATCTCTTGCACTCATTCTTCATCAAGGAAATAGGGGAGGAAGTTACCGATCCATTGGAGAGAAAGGAGAGGGAGAAGGATTCTTGGATTCATTATCATCATTGGAGAAAGAACATTCACTTGGAGTTCTATCATCATTTAATTAGAGGAAGTTTTTAAGAGCTTTCCATTTCATTTATGTCTATGAAAATTTATATGAATCCTTTTATGTCTCTTATGCTTTTAATTATGAACTAATCTTGTAAGACTAGGGCCATGTAAGGCCAAATTGTGATATGTGCTTATAATAGATGATTGTTGAGGATATTCTTATATTGTTATGTGATGTGAATTTGTGTTTTTGCCTATCTTGCATATACTTGATCACTATATGTTAGAATCTTATGCCTAGGTTAATATTTCGGGAGAAAATTGACTTAGGGTGCAAGAAATTCACATCATGACCCGCAACTAATGAGGAATTGCCCTAGACATAGGTAAAGATTCCCGGGTGAAGTTGTTCGATTCAAATCGAGTGAACTCTAGTACGTTAATGCATGTTTAGTGGTTAGATTTCCGAATAGGAATATTTGGGAAATCACGATCTAAGCGTAGGAGTTTATACGCGAGACATCAGTTATTCTCTATCCTCGGAGCTCTCACCATGACAATATAAGTGTAATCCTTCAACAAGAACCTCTATAAGTATATTTGATCAATTTGGACCTAGCATGTTCCTTAGTCTCTCTTTATACTTTGTTTAAAATCACTTGTGCAACCTTGTTCTTATCTTACGCGTTTCACACTCATTTTACCTTTATTGTATTGATCTTTGTTGTTATAAAATCTTAAATTAGAATTCAAGTCCTTGTGGTTCGACAATCCGGATTTCTCGTCCACTTTTATTACTACACACGATTAGTGCACTTGCTATTATAGCACGTTAGCTTTTAGCGTGTCAAGTTTTTGGCGCCGTTGCCGGGGACTTGTTCATTTTAGTTTTTTTGATTTTTCGTTTAAATTTTCATAATTCTTAGTTCTTCGTTTATTTCTAACCTTTCTTTTATTTTGTTATTCTAATTTTGTTTTTTTTTTGTTTAATTGTTAAGTGTAATTTCTGGTGCATGACCCGCTCTTCTAACGAGCCTCTATACAATTTTGAGCCGGAGATAGAGTGTGTTCTTCGATCTAGTAGACGCGCTCGAGAAATGGCCGACAATCTAAATCCAAATGGGAATTTTCCCGACATAAATCTCCTGGAAAACAGGAAATGGTTGCAAAATCTATTCCAAGCTATGCAACCGGCACCTCCTCAAAGACTTCCATCGGTCCGGGAAAATCTACCTCCAAGGGTCCACACCATACCGGGGCCCGTAGTCTTTCCAAATTTCTATGCACCAAATTATCACATTCCGTCACACATCTTTAGCATGGTGCAAAGCAAACCCTTCTATGGAGAGACCCATGAATCACCTCATGAGCATTTGGAGACTTTAGACGACACTCTCATGACTACTCAATTTCATCCACGGGATCTTGATGCAATTCGTCTAAGAGTCTTCCACTTCTCATTAAAGGAAAGGGCGACCATGTGGTACAAGTATCTATCACCCCAATCCATCACAACATGGGGACAATTGGTTGATGCCTTTTTGAGCAAATTCTTTCCACCCTCCAAAATCAACGAGCTAAGGAGCAATATTAAAGAGTTTAAGCAAGGGAATCATGAGTCCTTGGCCGAGGCATGGGCTAGATATAAAAACATGCTCCGAAAATGCCCGTATCACAACCTAAAGTTGAGCGAGCAAGTACTACGATTCCATGATGGAGTCCGATCGCGCATCTGAAATAGGCTCAATGCCGGCGCCGGTGGTGATCTCCTTGGGCTCGATTGCCAAAGTGTGTGGGACAAGATTGAGCAATTAGCCCGAGAAGATGAACTCTATCCCGATGATGAAGAAGTCACACCCACTAAAAGGATTGCTTGTGTTCAAGAGTTGGGGAAGAAGTTGCTTTGGAAACAATGGTTGGCAATGTAAACTATGTTGGAAGTGCTAATCGACCTCAATTAAACTTCCATGTGCCCGAAAATTTTCCAGGGAGGCCCAATCCGGCACAAAATGCCCATCCCGGCGTCTATCAAGCACCTAGGCCCCCATTCAACAATAACCAAGCTCAAAGGCAAGGTAATCCTCATATACAAAGGCAAGTAAGACCTCTTACAACCGATGAGCGTCTCGATGAACAAATAAAGAAATTGGATTCAGCAATCAACGAACTCCGTTCTATGATGAAGGATTTAATGATGGAGATGAAGGATATGAAAACACAAATAGGTCAATTATCCTCCGTAATGAGCGGGAGAGCCCCGAGAACTCTACCAAGTGACATGAAAAAGAACCCGAACGAGCAATGCCATGCCATTACCTTAAGAAGTGGCAAACAGGTAGCAAATGATGTTGTTCGCACTTGCGCGCCCGAGCGCCCAGATTACCACGCCCAGGCGCCGTAACCAACCTACAGTGAACAAGTGCTTCGCACTTTCGCGCCTTGATCAGGCGCCCGAGTCACGCCGCCCAGGCGCCGAATGATCACAACGCGCACAGGCGAGCGTCCGAGTCACGCCCGTCACAGCAGGCGCCGAATGTGGCGCATCCTCCCCAGGGTCTGCCGCAACACATCTTAGCAACGTGAGGTTAGATATTTAGACGTTTACGCATCTAAGTGCGGTGTGCTAACCGAAGCGTATTGTACCAATGTCGAGTCTCACTATTCCTTGCACAGCCCTAGAGCTAGCTCGAGTTCATCCAAAGCCGACTTCAGCCTCCAACTTGCCGATAGATCAATCAAGAGACCCAATTCAAGTGTTCTACTTCCCGTCCGCTGATCCTAGGAAGGCGCCACCTCCAATGGTAAGCTAACCTTAAATGTGGGAGATGAAAAGGTCACCTTTGATGTTTTTAAAGTGCTTAAACACCCATGTGATTCTGACTCATGTTTACACATCGATGTATTTGATATGTTGATTGATGAGACTTTTCAGGCACAAATGGTAGATGACCCATTGGAGACATGTCTTTCCAAATCTATGGATGTCGATTCAGCGAGTGAAGAACAATTGGAAACCATGTTTAGCGTAGAGAAGCCACCTCTTTACCACGTCATTGGAGCTGAAAAATTAGAAAGATCACTCTTGGCTCCTCCTCGCCCTTCTATCGAAGAGGACCCTATCCTTGAGCTTAAACCATTACCATTACATTTGAAATATGTATTTTTAAATGATAATGAGACTCTACCTTTAATTGTCTCATCTTCTTTGACAGGAGAACAGGAGGAGCAACTCATGAGAGTTTTGAAGGCCAACAAGAAAACCTTCGGGTGGAAAATTGCGGATATAAAAGGCATAAGTCCAGCGGTGTGCATACACAAAATACTCATGGAGGAGTCCGCAAAACCTACACGCCAACCACAAAGACGGTTAAATCCACAAATACAAGAGGTGGTAAAGAAAGAGGTTATAAAACTACTCGACGCAGGTATAATCTATCCTATCTCTGATAGTGCATGGGTAAGCCCGACTCAAGTAGTACCCAAGAAGGGCGGAATAACTGTGATAGAAAATGCGAACAATGAATTAATCCCTACTCGAATGCTTACCGGGTGACGTGTATGTATAGATTATCGCAAGTTAAATGATGCCACTCGTAAGGACCATTTCCCCCTCCCATTCATTGACCAAATGCTTGAAAGGTTAGCCGGACATGATTTTTATTGTTTTCTAGATGGGTATTCCTGCTATAACCAAATTTCCATAGCCCCCGAGGACCAAGAGAAAACAACTTTCACTTGTCCTTATGGCTTGTT
Organism: Buddleja alternifolia; assembly: GCA_019426215.1. Lineage (NCBI taxonomy): Eukaryota > Viridiplantae > Streptophyta > Magnoliopsida > Lamiales > Scrophulariaceae > Buddleja > Buddleja alternifolia. Next base: position 130,927 of record WHWC01000079.1, on the reverse strand, counting down.
CGCTTATAGGCGGATGCCGTTTGGATTATGCAATGCCCCGGCCACATTTCAACGATGTATGATGGCGATCTTTCATGACATGATTGAAGAATTCCTTGAGATTTTTATGGATGATTTTTCTGTTTTTGGAACCTCGTTTAACACATGTCTTGATCATTTGGATCGGGTTCTAAAACGCTGTGACGAAACAAATCTTGTTTTGAATTGGGAAAAATGTCATTTTATGGTCCGGGAAGGGATTGTGCTAGGCCACAAAATCTCTCAAAAAGGGATTGAAGTGGACCAAGCCAAGATTGAGGTTATAGAGAAGCTTCCCCCTCCTACCTCGGTGAAAGCCGTAAGGAGTTTTCTTGGTCATGCCCGCTTCTATAGGCGATTTATCAAAAAAATTTCAAAAATTGCAAAGCCGTTATCTAACTTGCTTGTCAAAGATGCACCTTTCAATTTTGACCCCCCTTGTTTACAGGCCTTCATGACTCTTAAGGAGCAATTGATATCCGCTTCCATCGTGGCACCTCCCGATTGGAGCTTGCCCTTCGAATTGATGTGTGATGCTAGTGACACCGCGGTGGGTGCGGTCCTTGACCAAAGGAAGGATAAGGTATTTCAAACCATCTACTATGCTAGTAAGACTTTAAATGATGCACAAATGAATTACGCAACCACGGAAAAAGAATTACTAGCCATAGTATTTGCATTTGACAAGTTCCATGCTTATCTCATTTTGAATAAGGTAATTATGTACACCGATCACTCCGCATTAAAATACTTGCTTGCCAAAAAGGATGCAAAATCTAGACTCATTAGGTGGATTTTACTTCTTCAAGAATTTGACGTAGAAATTAAGGATAAGAAAGGAGTAGAAAATGTTGTTGCCGACCACTTGTTTAGGATAGAGGCTCCTAACCCCGAGTGCGTGTATGATAAACCTATTTGTGAGGAGTTTTCCGATGAGCAATTGTATGCTATACACAATAATGACGATCCTTGGTATGCCAATTATGCAAATTATCTTGTCACGGGAGTTCTTCCTCCGGATATCACTTATTATCAAAAGAAGAAATTCCTATTTGATGTGAAGCGATATTTGTGGGACGAACCATATCTATTTGAGATTTGTCCAGATGGCCTCATTCGATGATGTATCCCTGAGGAGGAAACAACATCAATTCTCACCCATTGTCATGATATGTCGGTAGGTGGTCACTTTGGACCTTCTAAAACAGTGGCTAAAGTGCTTCAATCAGGTTTCTTTTGGCCTACTCTTTCTAAAGATGCATTCTTGTGATAGGTGTCAACGAACAGGTAACATCTCTAAAAGACACGAAATGCCATTGAATAATATGCTTGAATGTGAACTATTTGATGTGTGGGGTATTGATTTTATGGGATCTTTCCCTAGTTCTTGTTCTAATAAGTATATTCTTGTTGCGGTCGACTATGTCTCCAAATGGGTCGAAGCCGAGGCTTTACCAACTAACGATGCTCGAGTGGTTACTCGATTTTTAAGAAAAAGGATTTTCACTCGTTTTGGAACTCCTAGAGCAATCGTTAGTGACGGGGGCACCCATTTTTGCAACAAACAATTCGAGCACTTATTGAACAAGTACGGGGTACAGCATAAAATCTCAACCCCATATCATCCCCAAACGAGTGGTCAAGTGGAGGTGTCAAATCGGGAGATTAAACGCATTCTTGAAAAAACGGTTAATGCATCTAGAAAAGATTGGTCCCTTAAACTAGATGACGCCTTGTGGGCATATAGAACCGCGTTTAAAACTCCGATTGGCATGTCCCCATATCGTCTTGTCTTTGGAAAAGATGCCGGTCGAGCTCGAACATCGCGCTTTTTGGGCTATTAAATTTCTAAATTTTGATTCCCAACTCGTAGGTACCAAGCGTTTGCTCCAATTACACGAACTTGAGGAATGGCGCCATCAAGCGTATGAGAATGCCAAGCTTTACAAGGAGCGAACGAAAACTTGGCATGATAAGCGTATTATTCCTCGGGAATTTCACGAAGGAGACAAGGTGTTACTATACAATTCTTGCCTTCGACTTTTTCCCGGGAAACTCAAGTCAAAATGGTCGGGACCGTTTGTTATATCTCGTGTTTATACCTCCGGTGCTATTGAACTTATAACGGAAAATGGACGGACTTTCATGACAAACGCCCAAAGGTTAAAGCATTACATTGGAATTGACGGGTCAAGAGATAAAGTGACCATACCCCTCCGGGATCCTTAGCAACTCTTTGTCTCACGTCGAGCTACCGACTCTAAACTAGCGCTTCTTGGGAGGCAACCCAAGTTCCTTCTTTTCTCATATTTTTTTTGTTTGGTTTGCTTCATTTATTTTGATTACTTTTGCTTAATCTTTGTTAGTTGTGTTAATTGTGGTGTGAATTTTTTTTTTCCTTTTGTCTACAGGAAATGGAGTGAAAATTGCAACACAGCAACATCCACGCCTAGGTGCCATGTCTACCGCGCCCGGGCGCCACTTTCTTCAGTACAGGAGCTGCATCGCATTGCCGCGCCCAGGCGTACTACACTACCCGCCCAGGCGCCTAATCATAGGCGCCCAGGCGCCAAAATCCTACGCCGGGGCGCCACGAGAGCTATTTTTGTCCAATTCCTTTCGCATTCCCGCGCCCCAGCGTGCCCCATATCGCGCCCAGGCGTCACCCCTTACACGCCCAGGCGCGGCGTGACTCTCAAAGTATCCATTTGCTTCGCATTGAGGCGCCTAGGCGCCGATATACGCGCGCCCGGGCGCCGTGCAGGTATAGACTAAACATTGGCTGAAAAGTTAGATCTGTTTTCTCAAATCTCTCTCTCTCTTCCGTCTGCCGAGCACCACCCATCAAATCTCCACCTTAAAGCCACCATTGGACCTGTCCGAACCACCGTCTTCCACCACTCGCCGTCGGATTTGCCGCCATAAACAGCAATTCCCGTTTTCTCTCGGTCAAAAGGTGAGTGAATAACTTTGCTCTTGCTCGTTTCCGATTATTCAATCCGTGTAAAGCTATTTTTCATCAGTGTTTTCGTTTCTGTGCCTGAAATTGTTGCTTAATCTTGGTGAATATACAATTGTGGGGAAATATTCGGGATTTACAGATTTGTGAGGATTGTTTGTGCGCAATTTCAGTTTTGAAATACAGAGTCGTCAGGCTGTGTAATGAATTTGGGAATTACAGATTTGAATTTACATTTGTGACTATAGTTCTGTTTTGGTGTTGAAATTAGTTTTACATTTCAAGATTTGGGGTGGTTTCTGGTCGATTGTTGTGTGGGTTGCTATTTTCGGGGGTATAGTCGGGAACTTGGTAAATCGATTAAACGTCGTTACTCTGCCAAAATTTCTACAAAAAAATGCCGAAGCAAACTTCCAAACAATCCAAAGGTAAAAAGAAGGTGGGGGAAGGGTCATCTAACGACCCCGAACTGCCCATTGATTCGACTATTCCGACCCTTGACCCTCGATTCTCTGATCCGGAGGTCCAAATAATCTGTCAATGCCTCCACCATAGAAATATCAGTAAGGAGAAGTACTTAGTTACACAGGGACAGCCTTCGGTGCGGAAATTGGTTGAGTTTCATCACTTGCAATATTTTTGTCATAAGCCCGAGATTATTTGGGTCCCTTTGGTTCAGGAATTCTTTGGTGCGGGGGCATTTCATGAACTTACAGCCTCGAGATATAGTGAGCCTGAGCACACGGTTCGCCATACCAAGGTGTCATATGATGTCGGAAAGATTCGGGAGATTATAGGTATTCCTAAGTCTCAACAGTGTGAATACACTATTCTTTATCACGGGGGACACCTACAAATCGATATGGATGAGTTAATGAGGGTTATTGCAAAGGAAGGTGAGATTTGGCCATCGGGTCAGGCCTATCTCCCCCGTCGAGCTTTACTTCCGGAGGCCACTTTTTGGCTTGAATTTATACGGTTCAATCTCATTCCTAGCACTAATAAGTCAGAAGCTAATAAACAAAGGGCCGCTCTCATTTTTTCTATCATGACTCGCAAAACTATTAACTTCTGCAAGTTGATCTTTGATTCTTTATTAGACCAGTTGAAGAAGTTCAAAAACGAGTTTGCTTGGGTGGTTGCTCAGAAGACACAACAGAGGATGGGAGTAGAGTCGACAAAGAAGAATCCTCTGATTTTTCCCTCCCTTATCACTGCTCTCTGTAACAAGCATAGAATTCAAGTTTTTCCTCTAGAGCGACCCGAGCCACCCGGTTCATCCATCATTGTGCTTGCCGCTGCTCCACACGCTCCCCCTCCTCCTAAGCGTTCTCGTCCACCTTCATCTGCTCATGGTACAGAATCAAGCCACACTACATCATTTGATATGGATGCCAATCGGTAGCTATTAAGGACAGATATGCATACCATGATGAATGAGGGTTGTTCTTACGTTAGACAGTTATTTATGGAGCAGGATGCATTTATGTGCCGGGGACCTTTCGACTACTCTTCGCCGCCTACTTTTTCGCATTCTTATACACCTCAGCAAGATGATATGCACGGTGTAGGTGCAGGTGCTTTAGTTGTTCGGGTTGATTCTCCTGAGCATGTCGATGGTTCCGATGATTTGCTTGACGATGACCATATTTTAGGAGATGATGAGCCTGTTGAGGGTGGTGGGGATCATGATGATGTGGACGCCATGTTTGATGATTAGTCCCGTGTTATTTTCATTTCCTGAATTTTTATCTTAGATGTTTATATGTGGTTTGTTTTCGGATTTTGATTAACCTTTGTCATTTTGGACTTATGCTTAATTATTATTGTTGGATTTTATTTTGTTTCTTTTTGTGTTTGTGGAAAATATGTTATGCTTAACCGGATCGTATGGATAGCACATGTTGATTTTGAAGTAGGATTCTCTTTCAACTAAGTCGCGGTTGCTAAACTTGGAACAGAATATCCTCAAGAGAACTGGGGTTTGCTTTTCAGCACCCCTTATGGTGAAGTGTTCTCTTACCTAAATTTTTCTCCAACATTGGGGACCATGTTTGTTTTAAGTTTGGGGGGGGGTATATTTGATCTATAATTGTCATGTCCATTCATGATCTATATATTTCTGTCTAAGTTTGGGGATGTCGTATTTTACAATTGAAAAGTGTGAAATATTTTTTAGCATATATTTTTTTAAAATAAAAAATAAAAATATAAATAAAAAATAAAAAAATAAAAATTCTTTCCAATTGATGCATTGAAATTTATTAACTTGGAAAAATGACATAATTTCTCGAATTAATTTGAATTTAACGGAACATATATATATCTTTGAAATTGCTCATGGAGACCTTAGACTAGAATTTATTCTTTAGATGATTCACAATGCACTTAAATCGAAGGTAGAGGAGTTGAGAGGATAACCATCTTGAGACACTTAAGGAATTTTTCCCGGAAATATTAACTTAGATTTCTCATAAGATTATAAGTTGAGTAGTAATTTTATATGCTAAAACAATGAATTGAAAAGGTTGAATTTTGTTATGACCAAAAGTGGTCAGGCTAATACGTACCGGAGGTGAAACGTTTCATGCCTATATACTGTACTATTATGCTAATTTGAGCTTTGCTCAAGCCAAAAGAAGTGAATTGTTAAAAGATATAGTTTTATTTCGTGGCCTTTGACACTCGAGTGATTAAATCCTTAGGAGTGTCTCTACACTTAATGCCCCAAAACTACCTAGTTTGGGAGTCATTGGTCTAAAGCTTGCTACATGGGTGTCATAGAAAACCTAATGGAATAAAACATTGCACATGATCTAGCCTTAATGAAGTTTAATGGAAATTTCCAATGTTGAATATTTGATAACGAAATTTAAATGGCTATGAGATTTTTTATAATTCTTGTGCCTTGTGTTTGGTCAAAAGTTGATAGATATGGGATTAAGGTCCAAAATTTGGTAAGGATGCCTCTCGACTATAATACCCTAGATTATTTTTTTTTCACTACAACCTAGGGAATCCTTTCAAGTATTGGTGTCACATGAGCAAAAGTAGTTGATATGTATATATATATATATATATATTTGTGAACTTTAAAAGGTTGCTTTTATGCCATTCATTCTTGTTAATCATATTGAGATGTGTTGATTTGGTTGGGATTGAAAATGTGTTAGATTTTGTGGGTATATCGTATGCAAACCCTCACGAGACTATAACTCGTCCTTTGAGGTAACTCAAAGGTTTAAAGGCTTGTTGCACCCGCTAAGTGCAATCGTTTACTCCACGAAAGTGAGTTAGTTAGTTGTTTTGTTTTCTCCCATTGAATGATGTTGGTCTTGCCATATAGCTCTTATTGCTCGAGGTCGAGCAATTGATAAGTTTGGAGGTGTTGATAAGAGGTGTTTTTACGTGTTTTTAAGACCGTAATTCTTATGATTTGGATTCACTTATTGCTTAAATCATGTCACATTTGCATTTAATAGGTGTGTTAAGTGAATACAGGTAATAAATGAGAATACATGAAGAAAAGGGAAGAAAAACGATGTACAAAACAAGTTCAAGCATGTTTTTCAACACCTAGGCGGTTTATGCATCTCCTACCACATTCGAGCGATAATTCTGTACATTTTGAGACCGAATTGGACAATGTTTCCTTCTACAAAGTGGTAGATCTATGTCTTAGCTTCAAATGGGAACTTGAATCATCCAAGTCGGAGATCTATAGAGAAAATTGTGAAGGAAATACGATTGCTGCGCTGAACAGAGAAATACATGCGCCAAGACACGCCCCAGCGCCCTCCGAGTCATGCCTAGGCGTGGGAAATCCGAATCTTAACTCCTTTTCTGCCAAAAATCCAGCTCTTTATGATGGGAAGGAATCACATTTAGTCATAATTTAGCACATGTGTTGAGGGGATGTCATAAGTGTGTTTCTTGGTAGATCTACTTTATGGAATTTTATACTACACACTTTAGAGTAATGGAGGACACAAGAGAGGAACAACACATGGGAGAGAGGGGAATCTACACCTATAAAGCTAATCATCTCTTGCACTCATTCTTCATCAAGGAAATAGGGGAGGAAGTTACCGATCCATTGGAGAGAAAGGAGAGGGAGAAGGATTCTTGGATTCATTATCATCATTGGAGAAAGAACATTCACTTGGAGTTCTATCATCATTTAATTAGAGGAAGTTTTTAAGAGCTTTCCATTTCATTTATGTCTATGAAAATTTATATGAATCCTTTTATGTCTTTTATGCTTTCAATTATGAACTAATCTTGTAAGACTAGGGCCATGTAAGGCCAAATTGTGATATGTGCTTATAATAAATGATTGTTGAGGTTATTCTTATATTGTTATGTGATGTGAATTTGTGTTTTTGCCTATCTTGCATATACTTGATCACTATATGTTAGAATCTTATGCCTAGGTTAATATTTCGGGAGAAAATTGACTTAGGGTGCAAGAAATTCACATCATGACCCGCAACTAATGAGGAATTTGCCTAGACATAGGTAAAGATTCCCGGGTGAAGTTGTTCGATTCAAATCGAGTGAACTCTAGTACGTTAATGCATGTTTAGTGGTTAGATTTCCAGATAGGAATATTTGGGAAATCACGATCTAAGCATAGGAGTTTATACGCGAGACATCGGTTATTCTCTACCCTCGGAGCTCTCACCATGACAATATAAGTGTAATCCTTCAACAAGAACCTCTATAAGTATATTTGATCAATTTGGACCTAGCATGTGCCTTAGTCTCTCTTTATACTTTGTTTAAAATCACTTGTGCAACCTTGTTCTTATGTTACGCGTTTCACACTCATTTTACCTTTATTGTATTGATCTTTGTTGTTATAAAATCTTAAATTAGAATTCAAGTCCTTGTGGTTCGACAATCCGTAGTTCTCGTCCACTTTTATTACTACACACGACTAGTGCACTTGCTATTATAGCACGTTAGCTTTTAGCGTGTCAAGTTTTTGTAAGAGGCCAAATGAGAAAGCCAAAGCTGACTCAAGCAAACAAAAGGCGAGAGCGAATGATTCACAAAGAAAGGTTCATCCAAACGCTCAAAAGGCTAAGGGTAAACCTAAACATTGTGAGTCAAGCGCTAAGCGTCCAGCATCAAAAGTGCACCCTAAGCCAGCGCCAAGGAAATACCAGCGTCAATATCCACAACGGTCTAGATCATATTATCGCTACTATGATGATTATGACTATGACTATGATTATAATTACTATTATAATCGAGGATATTACTATACACTCAAACAGCACACACAACAAAATGTGAAACCCATGAAGGCCAGTATTCCTACATTGAAGACTAGGCAAATATAAGTTCCTAAAGTTCTAATTCAAACTAACAATGCTACTAATGGTAAAGGACCCAAGCAACAATGGGTACCTAAATAGAAATAGAACTTCCCTTTTCATTGCAGGTACCTAGAGCTAAAGCCAATACATCTGTTTAGTACTTCGATAGTGGATCGTCAAGGCACATGACTGGTTCCAAAGATCTTCTGATCAACTATCAAGCTGCCAATGGTCCTCAGGTTGTATTTGGTGACAACTCTAAAGGTAAAATCAAAGATATAGGTACTGTGCATAGGGGGAACATCATGATAAATGATGTTTATTTTGTTAAGGGTTTAAAGCACAATTAATTGAGCATAAGTCAATTTTCTGATAAAGGCTTTGAAGTCATATTCTCAAGTGACTGTTGCTATATAAATGACGCTAAGACTAAGTCTACTAAATTGAAAGATAAAAGAACAAACAATGTATATTTGGTAGATTAGGGTTCAACACTTGATAACAACCCAACTTGTTTTGTTGCTAAAAATGAATCTAAAACGGGTTGGTTATGGCATAGAAAAATGAATCACCTCAATTTTAAGACAATGTCTCAGCGTACAAATCTGAATCTTGTAGAGAGATTACCAAAAGGACCATTTCACAAGGATGGCCTTTCTGACGCTTGTCAAATGGGCAAACAAGTCAAATCTGTTAGAGTATATGCCCTCGAATGCCATAAAGAGGATAGATTTATAGGGCATAAACATTATAACTAAACTATGGTTTTTCTATTAATATAAGGCAGTTGATTGTTGTTTTCTTATAGGCATTTATAAGGTGTGAATAAACAACGTAAAGTCCTTGGTGACAAGGCGAACCTTCTACCTCCTATGGGATAGGAGGAAAGACACTAGAATGGTTTGACCCTTGACATCTAAAAGGGTTCGCAAGTCTAAGAAATATTGATTGGGCATCAATAGTGAATAAAGACTTGTATGATGTAAGTTTCTAACAGAGAAGTGCCAGTCGTACACTATGGAAATGGTAATGGGAACTTATATCATAGACGTGTCAGTTGGACTAGTATGTTCGAACACGGATCGCATTAGTTCATCACATGGGTATTCACTCATTGACAGTCAATGATGAAACTGATAAGTAGTGATAGGTACGTGTGAACCTCTGACCTGAGAAATCGAGTTGAAGATGTACTTGTGACATCAAGTCTTTCATTAGAGTAGTTAGATTCAAATCACCGTTGGTGGAATCGACCTAGAAGTGCGACTTGATGGGCAAGTAGCATTGTTAACTGATTTGCAATATGGAATTTGTTCTCTCATAAATGAATGAGTAAAATATCCTATGCGATCATGAATAAGTGAGGATGAAAGTCTTTGGCCAAAGCATTTAAATACCTCGACTTATTATGAGCTTAGGAATATGGTCAAGTTATATGAGTTTGACTTTAAACCATGATTCTTACTTGACTGGGATATAAAAATAAAAGGTTTATACACGTACGGTATTCACGGTGTAAAGGTTTGGAATGATCCTATTCATTCGTTCTCAATTGGGTTACGGTGTGAGCCACGAGACTGGCTAGGTGTCACTCACACCCCTTTGGATTCCTCCAAATTTCCTTTTGAGACAAACCTAAAGAGTCGCGCTTAAAGGAAGTGCAAAAGGAAAAACATGGCAAAAAGACTTGAGAGAAATTCACGGCATTGGATGCCGTAATTAATTATTGGATAATTTAATTAATTAATTAAATTAATGAGTTAATTAATTTTTTGGAGAAATTGAATTATAAATTAATTAGGAATTGAATTAATTGCATTATCAATTTATTTATTGAATAAATAAATAATCCGATTAATTAATTAGCAAGCAAGACGAAAGTCCGAAGGCTTCCGAGCCCACTAAGGGGCGGCCAAATAGACGCCCAAATAGGGCTCTTGCATGCTAATGTTATTGTTTCATAATGATATAAATATATCACAAGATGAAAAATAACAAAAGGCAACTTACATAACTTTCTCTCCAAGAAAAAGTGTCCCACTTCTCTCTCTCTCTCTCTCTCTCTATAGCTGTCTTTGACAAGGAAGAAAGGAGGAGTTTTTCATTTTTGATTCCGGCGTGACAAATTAGAGACGTTGGCAAATTCGGCGTTAAAGAAAAGGATCACGTTCAGAAATCAACATACGCGAGAACGGTAATTTTTCTATACACAATTAAACACGGGGATTAGAGATGATTCGGGCTTTGGAAATTAAATTTACATTCTGCTAAGTTTTATTTGTATAATTCCCAACAGTGGTATCAGAGTCAATCTCTGAATTCTGTGTTTAATTGCTTATGTGATTGACTGTTTTTTTCGCATTTTTGAGGCCTGCTTTGAACGTATTTTTCATATGAAAATATTCTGAATTTCGCTGAAATTTCTTCGTGACAGTTGTAGTTTAATGAGTTGCGAATCTGGGCATATAAATTGTATGAGAATGGGAGAAGTATAACTCCGAGCCAAGCGCGACACAAAAAGCGTGCGCAGCGCGCGCTGTGCGCGCAATAGGAGCTTTTTTGGCTTCCTGTTGCACACACAGCGTGCGCACTGCACACACTGGGTGGGCCCCCAACGTCGTGCCGTTTCATGGTGCCGGTAGGAGGGGCTGGCCGGACGCCCAAGCACGATTAAAGCGTGCACTGGGCGCACGGCATACACCGTGCCATGCGCCCAACGCACGGATCTGTTTTGGGGACCGGGTTTTCGTGACTCGGGCCCTAATGGGTCGGATTATATTTTCCTAAGGTCCAAATTTTAATTGAATAGGTGTTTGAGCTATTTTAGTTATCCGGGTGGGTCAAAAGAATGATGATCCGGATTTAATTAAAAAGGGGCCCAAATTGTTTTGATTAAAATTGTGGATAATTCAATAAATTAGTTATTGGGCCTAATTAATTAATTTTGAATATGCCAATGGTTGGTAATTTAATTTTGATAAAATTAATCCCAATGTAGTTTTTATTGATCTTTATTTGAATGAAATAATTAATTAATAAACTCTTGGAAAATTTTATTTATTAATTTATTTATTTAAATAAAGAATTCTCATAAATAGGATTATTTTCATATCAATCAATAAAATTTGAAATTTTTTTTTGGAAATTAATTAAGTTGGACTAATTAATTTTTATTAATCGCCAACATAAGTGCTTTATTTATCGCGAGCATGTATTATGTGATGGTGACATATGTCTATGGGCTTAGGTTGCTTTATTTGATTATGTATTTCTTTTGATGGGTTGTAAGGGCCGGTTTGAGCCCATTTTATTTTATTTCTGGATTTATGTATACGTTTTAAATTACCTCTTGTAATCAATAGAAATAGAATAGGCCTTGTAAGATGGACATCATGCAAAAGAAGAGGAGCTTGGAGCCCACGGAGATTAGCTAGGCTTTTCTTTTTCAATTTTATGATGGCCCATTGGCTTGGGCCCTCTAGATAAAAGCTCATAGACTTGTGTGTTGTATTATTGTTTTCGATACATGTTCATTAGTTGTATGAAGCGTGTGTGTTATCAATATGCGCTATAAAAATTTGGTAAATGTGCAAAGTGAGACAAATTAAATGTTTAGAACTTGAATTATCCCAAATAAAAATTATACTAAGTTAGTAAGGGGTGCTAGGCATCCTTTCCCTCCACTAAACTTGATAAGATCAAGGATTAAATCCATATGTGGCGTCTTCCCAGTAAGTGGGGGTCATGTATCAAGATTTAGTTCTAGAATTTGATTAAGTGCATTAGATGCCTTAATCGAGACATATTTCACCCCAAATATCGTTAAAGGGTTGCAAGGTGAAATTCAAATGTTAGATTATGAGGAGTTAGTGGGAATGAACGTAGATAGTCCACATTACCAATACATCGTTAAAGGGTTGCGGTTTTTGTGGATTATGGGATAAATATGACTGAACCGTCTATTTGGTAGATTGATGTTTGACATCACTTTCATTAAGTAATGGACCAAATATCATTAAAGGGTTTCCATCCATTATATTAATTAAAGAACTCAATCCCCACCATGAAGTTTTCATCAACGATAGCTTCCATCTTTTCACAGTGGGAGTGTGAAATTTTGAAAAATGTAGCGGGAGCTCAAGTTATAAGTCAAAGTCCTTGATTTTAAACTTGGTTTTAGTTTAGTTCAATAATCTAATTAAGTCTGGCTTATTTTCTACAGTCATTTTGTTTTATCTATCTCAATCAAAAACCATGTCTCCCAAACCACTGTCGAAGTTAATGGAAAATACGATTCTCACCGGTCCAAATTACATAGAATGGCTCACTATGCTTAGGATGGTCCTTAGCAGTGAATCCATTGACTATGTATTGGAAATTGGTCATCCTCCCATTCCTAGACCAGACGAGGGTGATGAAGTTCGCCTAGCTCATTGGGATTGGTGTTGTGACAACCATAGAGCAAGAGTGTACATATTGAGCTCAATGTGCATAGAGCTGCAAAGGTCTCATGATAAGATGGATAATGCAAGAGACATTATCCTTCATCTGGATGAATTGTTCGGAGAACGTAGTAGGACCGCCAGATACTTTATTTCAAGGGATCTATTCCGAACTAAAATGACTGAAGGAGAAGATGTTGGAGAACACATTTTCAAAATGATGACCATGATAGAAAAACTAAAATCTTTAAACTTCTACATGGACATGCATCTCCAAGTCGATCTTATTCTACAGTCACTCCCAGATTCGTTCTATTATTTCGTCATAAATTTTGATATGAATGGCATTGAGGGATCTTTAGCTGGGCTATTGGAAAAACTCAAGGTTGCTCAGAAAACAAATAAAGACGGACAAATGGAACAATCCGATGGCTATTACATTTCCTAAAACATTTGATGGAAAAAGGAATAATGCCCATTTAGAGGAGGGAGCATCCATTACGACTTGCAACAAGGCACAACGAAGGAGAAATAAGAGGGCTAGAAAACAGGACACATGTTTATGCTGCGGTGAGCTGGGCCACTGGAGAAGAGACTGTCCTAATATACAAGCAAAAGGTGAATAACTTTATAGTTTGAAACTAATTGCTTTATAATATTCCCTCTTCATCGATTATGATTCAGAAGTTAATACCTTTTGTATAATTGTGTGAATCAGAATCTGGGAAGAAGAAGGGAGCTGAGCCCTAATGAGGAAAAGATCAAAGTAGGCAGCAGGCAAGGCGTCGCGGCTACTAAAACAAGATATGCCTCATTATTTTTTATTCTAGACATATGCTTTTTCTGGATATTGTTAAACGTTGGATCAATTTCCGTTTTAGTTAAATAAGGTTACACTTTCGTTTTATTAATGAACAATGCAAGATTTATTATGGTAATCAATTAATAGGCTTTGTTTCTTTGATAAATGCTTTGTGTTACCTTAATGTCAAGAATAAGTGTGCTATGAATACAATACAAAGGAAACGTACTAGGCTTGAAATAAACCAAAGATTAATATGGCACCTTCGACTAGGCCATGCTGGCGAAAAAAAGATTCGGAAAATGGAAAAGATTGGTTAATTGGCCCACTGGGATTGGATCCCTATCCTACTTGTGAATCTTGTCTCAAAGGCAAGATGGCTTGATCGCCCTTCACAGGGAATTTTGAAAGGGCCTCACAAATCTTAGGCTTAGTGCATACTGACGTTTGTGGTCCATTTGGAGAAATGGACAGAGGACGTTTTCTTTACTTTATCACCTTCACTGATGACCATTCTCGATATGGTCTAGTGTACCTGATGAAGCTAAGTCTGAATCCATTGACAAGTTCAAGGAATTCAAAGCTCTAGTGGAAAATCAAACAAGTCAACGTATAAAAACTCTTCGATCTGATCGAGGAGGAGAATATATGAGCGACGAGTTTGACTTATACCTCAAAGAGAATGGAATAGTATTGCAACTCACACCTCCAGCGACTCCACAGTTGAATGGAAGAGGAATTTTGATACTTTACCGGTTATTGCGAAGTGGTTGGAGAAAACTAAGTTTCTTCAAATTTTTTGAAATCTTCAACCTTTTCGAGAATTACTCTGACTGATTGATTCTTGTTCTGAGCAGTACAATTGCGCTAACTTTCAATTATCTCACCAAAAAACTAGAATGAAAAACTCCTTCTTCTTTACCTTGGAGGCCGACGACTACTGAGAGAAAGGAGAGATTGTTTTTCTTTTTCTTGTAGCTCAAGTGTATTATGACTAAGTTTAATTAAGTGATTTATTTATGACACGCTAAAAGCTAACGTGCTATAATAGCAAGTGCACTAGTCGTGTGTAGTAATAAAAGTGGACGAGAAGTCCGGATTGTCGAACCACAAGGACTTGAATTCTAGTTTACGATTTTATAACAACAAAGATCAATACAATAAAGGTAAAATGAGTGTGAAACGCGTAACATAAGAACAAGGTTGCACAAGTGATTTAAAACCAATTATAAAGGGAGACTAAGGCACATGCTAGGTCCAAATTGATCAATATACTTATAAAGGCTCTTGTTGTAGAATTACTCTTATATTGTTATGGTGAAATCCTAAGGTAGAGAATAACCGATGTCTCGCGTATAACTCCTATACTTAGATCGTGATTTCCCAAATATCCCTATCCGGAATCTAACCACTAACATGCATTAATGTACTAGAGTTCACTTGATTTGAATCGAACGACTTCACCCGGGAATCTTTACCTATGTCTAGGGCAATTCCTCATTAGTTGCGGGTCATGATGTGAATTTCTTGCACCTAAGTCAATTTTCTCCCGAAATATTAACATAGGCATAAGATTCTGACATATAGTGATCAGTATATGCAAGATAGGCAAAAACACAAATTCACATCACATAACAATATAAGAACAACCTCAACAATCATCTATTATAAGCATTATCACAATTTGGCCTTACATGGCCCTAGTCTTATGAATTTAGTTCATAATGGATAATATGAAAACATAAATGAATTAATACACATGTTCATAGACATAATTGAAATGAAAAGCTAAAAAACTCCCTAAAATTGAATACTGATGGAATCTTCAATTGAATCTTCCTTCTCCAATGATGATGATGAATCAAGATCTTCTCTCTCTCTCCCCTTTTCTTCTCTATGGATCGGTCACTTCTCCCCCTCTTCTCCAAGAATCTGAAATTGATAGTGAATGATGAAGAGTATGGGTTCCCCCTCCTTTTATAGCCAAAATTCCACTAAAGTATGCATTAAGAATTCCCATTAAAGTTCCCCAATGAGAATTCCACCTAAGGTGATGCTTAAAGTTTAGCTTTTACGATTCCAACCAGCTAAAAAATGCTTAACTTTCGGCCCTTAAGAATTCCACCAAGCATAACCATGTGAAAACTTCAACAAAACACATGCATGCTGCCATTTTCTTGCTTTCCAGCGCAGTCTTAGTATTTCCCTCATAAACATCTCCACAGATCTCCAAATTAGATGATTCGAGTCCCCATGTTCCGAAAAAACTTAGATCTACAACTTTCCAGAAGGACAGTGTGTCCAATTCAGTCGCTAAGTATACCTAAATTACGTTTCAACATGGAGGTTGTTTCTGATTTGGCGCCCATAAAGTAAATCTAACAAGAAACACACTTATGACAACCCCTCAACACATGTGCTGAATTATGGCCAAAAGTGATTCTTACCCATCATATAATGCTGGAATTTAGGCTGAAAAGGAGTAACATTCGGACTATCCATGCCTAGGCATGACTAGGAGGGCGCTAGGGCGTATCCTGACACATGTACTTCTCTGTTCGGCGCAGCAATCGTATTTCCTTCACAATTATCTCTATAGACCTCCGATTTGGATGTTTCAAGTTCCCATTTGAAGTTAAGACATACATCTAAAACTTTGTAGAAGGAAACTTTGTCTAAGTCGGTCTCGAAATGTATGGAATTATAGCTCGAATGTGGTAGGAGATCCATAAACCGCCTAGGTGTTGAAAAACATGCTTGAACTTGTTTTGTACATCGTTTTTCTTCCCTTTCTTCATGTATTCTCATTTATTACCTGTTTCACTTAACACACCTATTAAATGCAAATGTGACATGATTTAAGCAATAAGTGAATCCAAATCATAAGAATTACGGTCTTAAAACACGTAAAAACACCTCTTATCACCCCCCCAAACTTATCAATTGCTCGACCTCGAGCATAAGAGCTATAAGGCAAGACCAACATCATTCAATGGGAGAAAACAAAACAACTAACTAACTCACTTTCGTGGAGTAAACGATTGCACTTACGGGTGCAACAAGCCTTTAAACCTTTGAGTTACCTCAAGGACGAGTTATAGTCTCGTGAGGGTTTGCATACGATATACCCACAAAATCTTGCAATTTTCAATCCAACCGAATCCACACATCTCAATATGATCAACAAGAATGAATGGCATAAATCAACCTTTTAAAGTTCACAAATATATATATACATATCAACTACTTTTTTGCTCATGTGACACCAATACTTGAAACGACTCCCTAGGTGTAGTGAAAAATAAATCTAGGGTATTATAGTCGAGAGGCATCCTTACCAATTTTGGACATTAATCCCATATCTATCAACTTTTGATCAAACACAAGACAATAATTATAGATAATCTCATAGCCATTTAAATTTCATTATCTCAAATATTCAACATTCAATTCATATGGAATTTCCATTAAACTTCATTAAGGCTAGGTCATGTGCAATGTTTTATTCCATTAGGCTTTCTATGACACCCATGTAACAGTTTTAGACCAATGACTCCCAACTAGATAGTTTTGGGGCATTAAGTGTAAGAACTCCTAAGGATTTAATCACTCGAGTATCAAAGGCCACGAAATAAAACTAGACCTTTTAACACAATTCACTTCTTTTGGCTTGAGCATAGCTCAAATTAGCATAATAGTACAGTATATAGGCATGAACTTTTCACCTCCGGTACTATTAGCCTGACCACTTTTGGTCATACAAAATTCAACCTTTTCAATTCATTGTTAGCATATAAAATTACTACTCAACTTATAACTTTATGAAAATTTAAGTTAATATTTCTGGGAATATTCCTTAAGTGTCTCAAGATGGTTATCCTCTCAACTCCTCTACCTTCGATTTAAGTGCATTGTGAATCATCTAAAGAATCAATTCGAGTCTAAGGTCCCCACGAGCAATTTCAAAGATATATATTCCATTAAATTCCAATTATTTCAAGAATTCATGCCATTTTTCCAATCAATCAATTTCAATGCATCAATTGGAAGGACTAAAAAATTTTCATACTTGATTTTCTCAACAAAGAAGCATATAAACATGATATCAAACAAATTTCCCCCTAAAATTAAGCTAAAAATTAGATTGCACCATCAAAGTTCAAATAAGTACTCTTCTAAACACCCCCAACTTAAATCCAACCTTGTCCCCAATGTTGTTACAAGCATCCACAACAGTAAAGAACACTTACACCAAGATGTTGAAAAACATCCTTAAACTTCCATACATAATCCTATAGCTTCTCCTCTCTCTAGAGAAATGAGCATGGTCCAAATTTGCATCATATCTAACACTTCTACTTTTCAAACATCAGCATAAGCAAACATACATGCCAAAAGTGCATGTTTGAAACACATAAAGAACAAACTAAACAAACAAAATAAAATCAAAAAGAAAAACAAACTTACAAACTTGGGTTGCCTCCCAAGAAGCGCTAGTTTGAGTCGGTAGCTCGACTTTGTGCTCTTTGAGGTTCAAATAGGGTCCATTTAACACAACCAAATCCTTGCCATGCCTCCTTTTAGCTCCATGGTCTACTTGCTTCCACTCATATTGCGGGATTTTGCAATAAGCCCTTTGTGTTGGATGAGTCTTTTCAATCTTACGAGCACGGCGATGGGGTGAAATGTATTTCATGCATAAATCTTCTTTTCCCTCTTTGTTGTGTTTATCATAGGGAATCTCATCCTCCAACTCGAGTGTGCCCTTAGCCTTGCCATTTGCACATTTCTCATCAAGAGAAGGGTTAATAACATCGATATTGGAACAAGTAAGATCATCCATAGATGGTTTCCTGTTATTAGAAGCATCAAATATCACTTTTACATCTCCTACCCTCAATGATAACTTACCTTTTCCCATGTCGATCTTGGCATTCCTAGTGACTAGGAAAGGTCTTCCTACAATCAAGGGCATCTCAACATCTTCCTCCATATCAAGGACCACAAAGTCAACCCGGAAAAAGAATTTGTCAACTTGTACAATAACATCTTCTATTATCCTCTTTGGTCTCTTAATTGATCCATCGGCGAGTTGGAGGCTCATTGATGTCGGTTTGGGATTTCCAAGGTCCAACTTCTTGAAGAGAGAATACGGGAGGAGATTGATACTTGCTCCCGTATCGCAAATAACCTTTTCAAAAGTAAGAGGGCCAATGGTGCACGGAATGGTGAGCCTCCCCGGGTCCTCACAAAGAGTCGCCACAATCCTACGGAAAATCGGATCCATATCCTTCTTTTTCATTTTTTGTGCATTTGGAAATGGAAGACGAACCTCGATGGGATGATGCATTGGAGTTGAAGGGCCAGCTGTGGAGGATACAGAATGTGGCGCTTGGGCGTGACAATCGGTGCCTTGGCGCAGCGACAAGGGCGCCTGGGCGTGGATGGATGGGCGCTCGGGCGCATCAGTGCGAACATTATCACCTTTTACCTGTTCGCCACTTCTCAAGGTAATTGCATAGCATTGCTCTTTCGGGTTCTTTTCCGTGTCACTTGGTAAAGTTCCCGGGGCTCTCTCGCTGATTGTCTTTGCCATTTGTGTCTTCAAATCCTTTATATCCATCATTAAATCCTTCATCATAGTACGGAGTTCGTTGATTGCTGAATCCGATTTCTTTATTTCCTCATCAAGACGTTCATCGGTTGTAGGAGGCCTAACTTGCCTTTCTACATGAGGATTACCTTGCCTTTGAGCTTGATTGTTGATGAATGGAGGCCTTGGTGCTTGATAGATATCGATATGGGCGTTTTGTGCCGGATTGGGCCTCCTTGGAAAATTTTCGGGCACATGGAAGTTCAATTGAGGTCGATTGGCATTTTCAACATAGTTTACATTGCCAACCATTGTTTCCAAAACGACTTCTTTTTCTAACTCTTGAACACGAGCAATTTTTTTAGTGGGTGTGATCTCTTCATCATCGGGATAGAGCTCATCTTCCCGGACTAATTGCTCAATCTTGTCCCACACACTTTGGCAATCGAGCCCAAGGAGATCACCACCGGCGCCGGCATTGAGCCTATTTCGGATGCGCGAACGGACTCCATCATGGAATCGTAATACTTGCTCACTCAATCTTAGGTTGTGATCCGGACATTTCGGAGCATGTTTTTATATCTAGCCCATGCCTCGACTAAGGACTCATGATTCCCCTGCTTAAACTCCTTAATGTTGCTCCTTAGCTCGTTGATTTTTGAGGGTGGAAAGAATTTACTCAAAAAGGCTTCGACCAATTGTCCCCATGTTGTGATGGATTGGGATGGTAGAGATTTGTACCACATGGTCGCCCTTTCCTTTAATGAGAAGTGGAAGACTCTTAGACGAATTGCATCGAGATCCCGTAGATGAAATTGGGTAGTCATGAGAGTATCGTCTAAAGTCTCCAAATGCTCATGAGGTGATTCATGGGGCTCTCCATAGAAGGGTTCACTTTGCACCATGCTAAAGATGTGTGACGGAATGTGATAATTTGGTGCAAAGAAATTTGGAAAGACAACGGGCCCCGGTATGGTGTGGACCCTTGGAGGTAGACTTTCCCGGACCGATGGAAGTCTTTGAGGAGGTGCCGGTTGCATAGCTTGGAAATTTTTTTGCAGCCATTCCCTGTTTTCCAGAAGATTTATGTCGGGAAAATTTCCATTTGGATTTAGATTGTTGGCCATTTCTCGAGCTTGTCTACTAGATCGAAGAACACGCTCTATCTCCGGCTCAAAATTGTATAGAGGCTCGTTAGAAGAGCGGGTCGTGCACCTCAAATTATACCTAACAATTAAACACAAGAACAAAATTAGAATAATAAAATAAAAAAAAGGTTACAAATAAACGAAAAACTAAGAATTATGAAAATTTAAATGAAATATCAAAAACTAAAATGAACAAGTCCCCGGCAACGGCGCCAAAAACTTGACACGCTAAAAGCTAACGTGCTATAATAGCAAGTGCACTAGTCGTGTGTAGTAATAAAAGTGGACGAGAAGTCCGGATTGTCGAACCACAAGTACTTGAATTCTAGTTTACGATTTTATAACAACAAAGATCAATACAATAAAGATAAAATGAGTGTGAAACGCGTAACATAAGAACAAGGTTGCACAAGTGATTTAAAACCAATTATAAAGGGAGACTAAGGCACATGCTAGGTCCAAATTGATCAAATATACTTATAAAGGCTCTTGTTGTAGATTACTCTTATATTGTTATGGTGAAACTCCTAAGGTAGAGAATAACCGATGTCTCGCGTATAAACTCCTATACTTAGATCGTGATTTCCCAAATATCCCTATCCGAAATCTAACCACTAAACAGCATTAATGTACTAGAGTTCACATCGATTTGAATCGAACGACTTCACCCGGGAATCTTTACCTATGTCTAGGGCAATTCCTCATTAGTTGCGGGTCATGATGTGAATTCTTGCACCCTAAGTCAATTTTCTCCCGAAATATTAACTAGGCATAAGATTCTAACATATAGTGATCAAGTATATGCAAGATAGGCAAAAACACAAATTCACATCACATAACAATATAAAACAACCTCAACAATCATCTATTATAAGCATATATCACAATTGGCCTTACATGGCCCTAGTCTTATGAATTAGTTCATAATGGATAATATGAAAAACATAAATGAATTAATACACATGTTCATAGACATAATTGAAATGAAAGCTATAAAAACTCCCTCAAAAGTGATAATGATGGAACTTCAATTGAATCTTCCTTCTCCAATGATGATGATGATCAATAATCCTTCTCTCTCCTCCCCTTTCTTCTCTATGGATCGGTCACTTCCTCCCCCCTCTTCTCCAGAATCTGAAATTGATAGTGAATGATGAAGAGTATGGGTTTCCCTTCCTTTTATAGCCAAATTCCACTAAAGTATGCATTAAGAATTCCATTAAGTTCCCCAATGAGAATTCCACCTAAGGTGATGCTTAAAGTTTGGCTTTTAAGATTCCAACCAGCTAAAAAATGCTTAACTTTCGGCCCTTAAGAATTCCACCAAGCATAACCATGTGAAAACTTCAACAAAACACATGCATGCTGCCATTTTCTTGCTTTCCAGCGCAGTCTTAGTATTTTCCTCATAAACTTCTCCACAGATCTCCAAATTAGATGATTCAAGTCCCCATGTTCATACACAACATAGATCTACAACTTTACAAAAGGACAGTTGGTCCAATTCGGTCGCTAAGGATACCTAAATTACGTTTCAACATGGGGGTTGTTTCTGATTTGGCGCCCATAATGTAAATCTACCAAGAAACACACTTATGACAACCCCTCAACACATGTGCTGAATTATGGCCAAAAGTGATTCTTACCCATCATATAATGCTGGAATTTAAGCTGAAAAGGAGTAACATTCGGACTATCCATGCCTAGACATGACTAGGAGGGCGCTAGGGCGTATCCTGACACATGTACTTCTCTGTTCGGCGCAGCAATCGTATTTCCTTCACAATTATCTCTATAGACCTCCGATTTGGATGTTTCAAGTTCCCATTTGAAGTTAAGACATACATCTAAAACTTTGTAGAAGGAAACTTTGTCTAAGTCGGTCTCCAAATGTACGGAATTATCGCTCGAATGTGGTAGGAGATGCATAAACCGCCTAGGTGTTGAAAAACATGCCTGAACTTGTTTTGTACATCGTTTTTCTTCCCTTTTCTTCATGTATTCTCATTTATTACCTGTATTCACTTAACACACCTATTAAATGCAAATGTGACATGATTTAAGCAATAAGTGAATCCAAATCATAAGAATTACGGTCTTAAAAACACGTAAAAACACCTCTTATCAATTTACATCACTTAAGTTAAAATCTTTGGCTCACAAAGCCCATGTAGGACGCCTACTAGACCGCCCCACATGCGTTATGATGCACCAATTTGATCTCAATTCAATCTTATATTTAATTAGTTAATCTAATCCAATAATTAATTCAATTAAATAATTGATTGGATATTTAAATGATTTTATTTCTCAACGAAGTAACCAATTAATTAATTTCATAAATGAATTAACTTGTTCCTCCAAATAATTAATTCCATTTATTCAATAAATAATTTTTAAGTATCCAATATTTAAAATATTGCTACATGAAATACTCCATAAATTCAGTTCAAGTTTTTCTTTTTTAGCATGACTGTTTAGGTCCATCTATGTTTTCCACTGGGAGAATCGCAATGGATATGGGTAATACCTAGCCGGTCATGTGGCCCACACCCCAAATAAAATGAAATGATTTACATCATTATAAACCTTTTCTATTGTAATTTCCGTGTGAATATAAACTCTTCATTTCCATATCTAGTCAAGTAAGAGTCATGGTTTAGGTCAAACTCATAGACCTATGCTTTATTTACAATAAGTCTAGATCAGTGAGCTTTTCCTTATCTACCAAAAAAAAAAAAAAGTGAGCTTTCCCATTTGAGTCTTTCTCAAATAGCTCATATGCTTTGGCCAAAGACTTTAGATCTAACTTACTTATAAATGCATAAGATAATATCTCTTTCACTTACGAGAGAAAGAATCTCATCTTGGATATCAGTTAAGAGTACTACTTGCCTGCTTGATTGCAGTTCGAGATCGACCCCACCAACGGGTGTATTAGAAAATTTCATATTAGATGTTTTGATGATAACAAGAGTAGGATTTTATGTTAAACCCCAAAAGAATGTAAGTTTATGATTTTCTTAGAATTCTAGTTTAAGCATTTGAAATTTTATTAATTTGTTAGGCTTGCAATTTTTATCTTTATATATTGTAGACTAAGTATTAGATACCAAATCGCTGATAGAATTCTAGGTGAGTCTGTCAGAGATGAAGTTGAAGATTAGCGTCTGAAGTCAAGTGAAGATGAATATTTGTCTTAAGCCTCTGTCAAATGCAAAAGGAATTTTTCAGGATAATGAATCAAGCGCTCAAAACATTCAAGCAATCAAGGATCAAATTCACCTGAAATAAATTCTCAAGTCATGATGGACTTAAATGCAATCATCAACGGACATTTATTTCCAACAGGAAATAAATTCGAAATGCATTAAATGCTTGTTAAATGTATTAAATGTGATAAGGTATTATAACTTGTGGACAAGCCACCTTTTGACTAGACTGTCAGAATTTAGAGTTCAAAGTCTGCTGAATGCAATCAGTAACAACAGAAATTCAGGAATGTCAGAAAAAGGGCTATTTACTCACTGCGTGAGAGACACGCGCCTGCATGTGTCCAACAGATAAATCCCAAGAAATCTCTATAAATAGTACCCTTCAGCAAACTCTAAATACACATGCATATAAGTACATGCACAAGAAAAAGGTCCAAACTTTGCTGAAATACTTTTAAGAAAAGTTTATAAATTACATAGCCAAAATCCTTCAAACTTTTTATACACATTCCAAAGACAGACACTAATGTCTCAAACAACTTCATAGAAGTACCCTTTACTCTTATTGAGATATCCCAAGTTGTTTGAACTTCTCAAAATCAAACAAACCTGTGACGAAAACCCTCAACCTCTTTCATCTGCGCGCGTGAGAATGTTATTGATCTACAAGCGGCGTTTCAGTGTGAGAGAAGCTTATTGAAGAAGATCTTCATTGGAGATGAAGTTTGTGTGATCAAGGAGCTCAAGATCATCTTTCTTATCCTCTATTTTGTAGAATCCTCTGTGTGATCCTTCGATTATCATCTTAGTGGATTTCCTTTGAGTGTAAAGGAGAAGAAGGACGTAGCTGGGAGTGAACCTTACATATCTTGTGTTATTTTACTGTTTTATTGCTTTACTTTACTATTCACATCATATCTTTAAAAAGGCTTTAAAACGGTTAAATGACTATTTGGCTAAAAGAACGTTAAGCTTAAAAATCAATTTTGCTGTGCTAACCCTGATTAAGCAATTTACGCATTGCCCTACTTTAGTAACTGCTGAAATCACTAAGTTTAAGTTATCTTATCTTTAGCGCCTGACCTAGCGCTTGCTTACCAAGCACTCAAACTCTTAAAGTGATAGGAAATTTTTGAAGTTGAAAAAGACTTCAGGATCTATTCACCCTCCCCCCTTCTAGACCCTTTCGTTTGCCACTTGGGACCACGAAGTGATATCAGAGCGGTTGAGGTAGAAACTAAAGCATTTCCAAACGTAGTTACTTGTTTAGATCCATTCTTTTCAAAACTTAGTCGTTTTTTGATAAACCGCATATTATTGCTTTTAGAAAAATGCTAAAGTTGGTTGAGTCAAACTATGACTCATGGAAACTTAGAGCATTTGCATATTTATGCTCATATGATAATTAAATCTGTGAGGTAATTACAAATGGCTCCATTCAGTCATGAAAGTTATAACTCGAGCCCCTGGAGCGACTGAAACTACTCCAGATGGTTATGTCGAGAAGCCCAAGTTGGAATGGACGCCAGAGGATCGAGAAAGAGTTAATCTAGATAATGTTGGACGAAACGCTCTCTACTCAGCATTGATAGACAATGAGGGATTGTTCAACAAAATCAAGTTATGTAAGACTTCAAAGAAAATTTGGGATAAGTTAGCCTCCGTGTATGAAAGATCAGCACAGATGAGGAGAACAAGCTCTCCATGGCCATGCAGAAATTTGAGCATGTCAAGATGCAGCTCATCAAGATGCTAGATCAATTGGATGAGAGGTTTACTTCGCTTATTACAAAGTTAGCCTCTTTGGGCAAGGAGTTAACCAATAAGAAAATGGTCAATAAGATTTTTAGAAGTCTTTGCAAGCAAGTATTTGATAAAGACTGTAGCAATGAGAGAATCTCAAATGTTATATATTATAACTCCAGAATATGTGTTTTTAGAGCTAAAGGCTTTTGAATTTGAATTGGGTGAAGTAAGCGACACATCTACTTCAACAACTGAATTATGAGCATTAATTGCAACTACCAAAATTAAGGGAAAAGTAGTGAGTGAGGTGAAAACGAAAGAATTAAATGAGGAAAAAGAAATAGCTTTACTGGTCAAGAAATTCAAGAAATTTCTAATATATGAACAGAGAAATTCTAATGGACAGACTTCATTTCAAAACCCTCCCCCTGCACCAACGCCTTTGTATCAAGCACCATTGTATTCTGAGCCTCAGCTTCCATCGCCAGTTCAATATCAAGCGCCTCCGTCTCCAAATCAGAATCAAAATCAGAATCTCTCAGCTCCAGTGGTTTCCAAAAGGTTAACAACTGAACAAAAAATGAGAACTAATCTCCATTATAATTGTAGAAAACCAGGGCACTACCAGGTAAATTGCCCTTATCCAAATGTATCTAAGCCCACAAAGCAAGATCATGCGGATAGAAACCAATTCAGGAGCAACCTTCGTCAACAAGGTTTGCTAGCAAAATCTGAACCATTCTCTGTACCTAAAGAGGATTTGGAATCTTCAGATGAAAGCAACGATGATGAGCCATCTAGTGACTCAGCGCTAATTTGTCTCATGGCGAGAGATGAAGAAGCGTTTGATGACTCACTGTCTAAGGTATCCAGTGAACTATCTCATCCTCTTTTTTATAAAGAATTACTTGACAAAGTTAATGAATATTACAAAGATTGTCAAGGTGACTTCAGACTATATCAAGAACACATTGATGAGATCTCAGCGATTAAAAGTGATAATGTGACGCTCAAAGACGAGTTTCTAGTTCAGCAACAGTGCATTGAGAAAAATCAATCGCTTGAGGCAGAGATCGCTCAGTTGAAAAGTGATCTTGATATGGTAGTTAAGAGAACAGCTGAGCTGATTGCAAGACTTACCAAATCAGAACAGTGCTTCTCATCATTATGAAAAGCTTCAAGAAAGTTAGAAAATGTGACTGAGGTAACCAGAATTTTTGGTGAAAAGACCGGTTTAGATTGTGATAAATTTGGTCATAAATCAAAAGCGTCTAAGGTTACGACAACCAACAAAGGAAAAGGTGTAGCCTTTGTTGAGAAGAGTTCAAACAGCCAAACGCTGAATGAACCAAGAGACAATGGTAAGAGGTCAAAAGAGAAGGTCAAAGCTAACTCAGGCAATAAGGAGAAGACGAAAGTGAATGATTCACAAAATAAGGTCTATCCAAACGCTCAAAAGGCTAAGAAGAAACCTTCCACAAGTGAATCAAACTCAAAGCGTCAATCGCCAAACGCGACTCCTAAGCCAGTGCTGAGGAAATACTAGCGTCAATATCCTCAGAGATCTAGATCACATTATCGATACTACGATGATTATGATTATGATTATGATTATTATTATTATTACTATATTATTATTATTATTATTAGTAGTAGTAGTAGTAGTATTATTATGATCAAGGATATTATTATACACCTAAGAAGCACACACAACACAAACAGAAACCCAAAAAGGCTAGTCCTCCCGTAATGAAGACAAGGCAAATATAGGTTCCGAAAGTTTTAATTCAGACTAAAGCTACTAATGTTGAAGGACCCAAGTCCAAATGGGTACCTAAAAAGAATTAGAACTGCCCTTTAAATGCAGCTACCTAGAGCGAGCACTGATACATCAATTGTGGGTCATCAAGGCACATGATAGGCTCAAAAGATCTCTTGATCAACTATTGTGCAACCAATGGTCCTCATGTTATATTCGGTGATAACTCCAAAGGTAAAACCTCTTCATAGAAGAACTTAACCTTTCAAAGAGATATTACTAAAGCGTTTGAAATTTTCAAATCAAACAAAACCGTGATAAAATCCAATCAAACTCTTCCATCTGTGTGACGAAGTCGTTGAAGACAAAGCATTATTTCTAAGTGACAGAAGCATTGTCAGAAGCAGATCATAGCCGAGTTGAAATCTGTGTGATTAGGGAACTCGAGATCAAGCTTTCATCAATTTGCTATTGTGTAGAAGTTGTCTATGTGAAGCTTTGTGATTCATTTTAGTGAATTCCCTCCAAGTGAAAAAGGAGAAGAACGACGTAGTTGGGATTACACCACCTAACGAACCTTACAAATATTGTGCTCTTTACTTTACAGTCAATTTCCTATTGTCATATTATTGCATAAATCTGTTAAGTAAAACTCAATTGAATGATAAGCAACTAAACTCACTTTCTGTGACGCTATAGCTTTCAAAGAGAAGACTTTAAAATCATTCCGCTGTGCTAACACTGATCAAAGAATTGAACGCTTAAACCTATTTGGTTATAGTCAAATCTTGAAGTCTAAGTTAACTTTCTAAAAACAGTCTTCCATAGACGCTCAGTCAAGCGCCTACTTTTCAAGCGTCCAACAAATTTTAATATGAATATTTTTGAAGTCAAAAAAGACATCAGGGTCTATTCAACCCCCCCTTCTAAACTCTTTCGTATGTGACTTGAGACCAACACTAATCTATATTGTAATTGTAGGAAACTTGGACACTACCAGGTAAACTGCCCTTATCCAATCATATCTAAGCCCTCAAGGTAGGATTACTTGAATAGAAACTAATTCAAGAGTAACCTTCGCCAACAAGGTTTGCTAGCGGAATCAGAACTAGCATCCGCACGTGAAGATTTAGAGTCTTCAGAAGAGAGTAGTGATGATGATGAGCCAACAGATAATTCAGTACTAATTTATCTCTTGGCAAGAGATGATGAAGCATCTTCAGACTCGCTATCTGAGGTAAATACTAAATTAGAAAATCCTCTCTCTTATGAAGAATTATTTGACAAAGTGAAAGAATATTATAAGGATTATCTAGATGCCACAAAAACTATATCAAAAGCACTCTGATGAGATATCAGCACTTTGTCAAGAGATGCTCAAGGCAGAGTTGCAAGTTCAGCAACAATGCATTGAGAAGAATCAATCGGTTGAAGCTAATATCACTCAGTTGAAAAGTGATCTTGATATGGTAGTCAAGAGAGAAGTTGAGCTGTGCGCTAAACTTACTAAATCAGAACAACTCATCTCATCATTGTCAAAAGCGTCAAGAAATCTAGACAATGTGACTGAGGTAACTACACTATTTGGTGAAAAGACCGTTTAGGATGTGATAAATTTAGTAGTAAACCAACCAAGTTAAAAGTTACGGCACCAACAAAGGAAGAGGTGTATTCTTTGGTTCAAAGAGTCAAACGCTTAATGAACCTAAGGACAATGGTAAGAAGCCAAATGAGAAAGTCAATACTGACTCAGGCAAGGGAAAGACCAAAGTGAATGATTCACACAGGAAGGTTTACCCAAACCCTCAAAAGGCTAAGGAGAAACCTTGTACATATGAATCAAACACTAAGCGCCAAATGCCCAAAGCGTACCTTAAGCCAGTGTCAAGGAAATACTAGCGTCAATACCACAAAGATCAAGATCATATTATCAACACTATGATAACTATAATTATGATTATGATTATGGATATCATTATACACCTAAGAAGCACACACATCACAACGTGAAACCCAAGATGGCCAATCCTCCCTTAATGAAGACTAGGCAAATATGGGTTCTTAAAGTTTTAATTCAGACTAATGCTACTAATGTGAAATGACTCAAGTCACAATGGGTATCTGTTAGGAATTTCATATTAGATGTTTTGATGATGACAAGATATGACTTTATGTTAGACCCCAAAAGAATGAAAGTTTATACTTTCATAGAATATATGTACAAGTGTTTGAAAGTTTATTAGTTTGTTAGGCTTGTAATTTTTATCTTTGTAAATTTTAGACTAAGTATTAGATACCGAGTCGCTAATAGAGTTCTAGGTGAGTCTATTAGAGATGAAGTTGAAGATCAGCGTCTGAAGTCAAGTGAAGATTAAGATTTATCTTAAGCGTCTGTCAAACGCTTAAAGACTATTTCAGGAGTTATGCATCAAGTGTTCAAGAGAATGTTCTCAGCGCCTAGCTAACACTAAAGGACTGTTCAAGGACTGTTGATCCAAGCGCTCATTCACTCCAGCGATTCATCTGAAATACATCCTCAAGTCATCCAATCATCAGCGGTCATTTATTTCCAACGAAAATAAATTCAAAACGCATTAAATGCTTGATAAGTGCATTAAACGTGACAAGACAATATGACTTGTGGACAAGCCACCTTTTGACTGGACTGTCAGCTTTTCAAAGTTCAAACCTGCTCCTGTCCAATCGAAATCAGCAGAAATTAAGGAATGTCAGAAAAGGGACTATTTGAAGCTCTGCGTGAGGTACACGCGCCTGACTTGTGTCCAACGGACAAATCCGGAGATTTTCTATAAGTAGTACCCTTCAGCTATCTTTATGTGTGCACATGTGAAAGACGTAAACGTGAAAGAGAGCTGAGAAATAATTTGGGAGAAAAGCTTGCAAACCCCATAGCCAAAATCTTTCAAGCTTCTCAAATACATTCCAGACAGTCACCCGATATCTCAAACATTTTCCAGGAAGAACCCTACACTATTATTGAGATATCCCAAGTTGTTTGAACTTCACAACATCAAACAAACCTGTTACAATAAACCCTCAACACCTTTAATCTGAGTGAGAAAGATTGTTGACTTCCACAAGCAGTATTTTTGAGTAAGACAAGCTTGTTGAAGAAAGGTCTTTATTGGAGCTGAAGTCTATGTGATCAAGGAGCTCAAGGCTATCTTGGAGAAGATGTCTATTGGAGCTGAAATCTGTGTGATCAAGGAGCGCGAGATCGTCTTTCCAGAAGCAGAGGATTGAAGTGGCTTGTAGCAGAAATCTGTGTGACCAAGGAGCTCAAGTCATCCACATCCATCTCTTCCACTGTTCCCTATTTTGTAGAAGTCTCTGTGTGACTCTTCAAGAATCAATCTAGTGGATTGCCTTTGAGTGCAAAGGAGAAGAAGGACTTAGCTGGGATTACACCACCTAGTGAACCTTACAATATTTTGTGTCACTTACTGCTTTATTGCTTTATTTTATATTTGCATATCATATCTTTAAAAAGGCATTAAAACGGTTAAGCGACTATTTCCAAAAGAGAATGCTAAGCTTTCAAATCAGTCTTAAGCGCTTGACTAAGCGCTAAGCACTCTAAGCGTTCAAAATGTTTTAAAGAAAAGCAACTAAGGAAAACTTTGTGACGCTAAAACCTTTCAAAGAGAAGACTTGTAAAATCATTCCGCTTGGCTAACCCTGATCAAAGGACTGAACGCTTAAAGCTGAGTGGTTATAGTATTCAAATCTTGAGTCTAAGTTAACTTTATCAAAGAGTCTTCTAGTAAACACTTAACCAAGCGTTTACATTTTCAAGTGTCCAAACTATTTTAGAACAAAACTTTGTGAAGTCGAAATAGACTTCAGGGTCTATTCAACCCCTCCTCTCCCTTCTAGACCCTTTCGTATGCCACTTGGGACCAACAGTATCTAAAAACAATTAGAACTGTCCTTTGAATGCAGGTACCTAGAGATAGAGCCAATACATCTGTTTGGTACATCGATAATGGGTGTTCAAAGCACATGACAGGCTCAAAGGATCTCTTGATACACTCTCGTGCACCAATGGTCCTTAGGTTGTATTTAGTGACAACACCAAAGGTAAAACCAAAGGTATAAGTACTGTGCATAAGGGAACATCATCATAAGTGATGTTTACTATGTTGAGAGTCTTGAACGTAATTTATTGAGCATAAGTTAATTTTGTGATAAAGGTTTTGAAGTTAAATTTTCAAGTGACTGTTGCTACACTAACAATGCTAAGACTAGATCTACTAAATTGAAAGGAAAAAGAACAAACAATATTTATTTTGTAGATTGGTGGTTAACAATTGATAACAACCAGATATGCTTTGTAGCTAAAAATGAATCTAAAATGGGTTTCTTATGGCATAGAGAAATGAATCACCTCAATTTTAAAATAATCTCTTAGCTTATAACGCTAAATTTTGTAGAGAGATCACCTGAAGAACCTTTTCATAAGGATCGCCTTTGTGACACTTGTCAAATGGGCAAACAAGTAAAATCATCTTTCAAGAGAAAGCCTTGTCTATCTACTTCTAGGATACTGGAACTACTTCACAAATATCTGTTTGGACCTGTTCAAACGATCAGTGTGAGCGGTAAAAAGTATTCTTTAGTGATAGTAGATGATTTGTCTCAATTTACCTGGGTGGAATCTCTTTCATCAAAGATGAAACATGTGACAAGCTCCCACCGCTTAATCTACAACTTCAAACTTTGAAAAATCTTAAAGGTACAAGAATAAGAAGCTATCATGGTACTAAGTTCACTAACAAGATTGTTGAGAAGTTTTGTACAGAAAATGGAATACATCATGAGTGTTCAGCTCCTAAAATTTTTCAACAGAACGGTGTTACCGAACTCCGCAACAGAACCTTGAAGGAAGCTGCTAGGACGATGTTAGCAGAATATAAGTTTGCTCCTAGGTTTCAGGGCCCAGGCAATCAACACTGCATGTTACACTCAGAATCGATACACAATCAACAAACAGTATGGTAAAACACTATATGAAATGTGGAAGGGATGTAAGCCAAATATTTCATATTTTCACGTCCTTGGTTCAAAATTCCTTGTTCATAATAATAGATCACATAATCTTAAACCGTTTGATCCTCAAGAGGATGAGAAAATCTTTCAAGGCTATTCTAAGAATGGAAAGAATTTTTGCATCCTAAATAGGTGAAGTAATAAGGTTTAGGAATCCATTCATGTTGTGTTTTGATGATGCTAACCATGACGATGATGAAGTCTTTGTGCCTCCTCTAAGAATGTTACTCCATGTTGGTATTAATCATCATTTTGTCAGAATTGTTGATGATCATGAAGAGCATGATCATCAAGAGCAGAATGGAAATTGTCAACTTCAATCGCATGGGCAAGAGGTTAATGGTAATGCAACACCAGATCAAGTGCCTCAATAATCTCTTAATCCGTTCCGGCCAGATAGACTATGGCTTCGTGATCATCCACCAAAGTTAATAATTGGAGATGTTGAAGCTTCTGTTAGGAATAGAGCCGCTACATTCAATGAAGCCATGTTCAGGCAAGCTTCTTATCTCAAATGGAACCTAAGAAAGTGGATGAAGTCCTCAGTGACTCAAGTTGGGTTGAAGCTATGCAATAAGAGCTCAATCAATTTGAAATAAGTAAGGTTTGGACGCTTGTACCAAGACCAACTCTCCAAGCAGTTACTAGAACTAGATGGGTTTTCAGAAACAAGATGGATGAGAATAGTATTGTTAAAAGGAACAATGCTAGACTTGTCGCTCAAGGATATTGCCAAGAAGAGGGTATTGATTTTGATGAGACATACACTTCGGTCACCCGTCTTGAAGCAATTCGCATGTTTCTTGCATATGCAACGTTTAATAAGTTCATAGTTTATCAGATGGATGTGAAGAGTGCATTCCTTAATGGTAAACTCCAAGAAAAGTATATGTGGAGCAACCACCAAGATTCATCAACAAACATGGAAAGAGTATGGTATACAAGCTAGATAAGGCGCTTTATGGCCTTAAGCAAGCACCTCGAGCATGGTATGACACTCTCTCTATTTTTCTTATTAGTAAAGGCTTTTCAAAAGGCAGTGTTGACACAATGTTATTTAAAATAACCAATGACGAAGATATTTTCTTAGTCCAAATATATGTTGATAATATTATTTTTTGATCTACTAATAAGCTTCTGTGTGAGAAATTTTCAAAAATGATGCAAGATCAATTTGAAATGAGCATGATGGGTGAGTTAACTCCCTTCTTAGGATTACAAGTTAAATAACTCCCTAATGACATATTTATCCAAGTTAAATAAACAAAGGACATGATTAAAAAATTTGGTTTGGAAAATGCATTGTCTTCGAAAATTCCAATGAGCCAAACACTTAAGCTAGATAAAGAAGAGAGTGAGAAGAAAGTGGATATAACTAATTATAGAGGTATCATTGGATCACTTCTTTATCTAACTGCTAGTAGACCTGATATTATGTTTTCGATATGCATGGGTGCTCGCTTTCAAGCAGATCCTAAAGAATCACACTAATTGCTGCCAAGAGAATCCTTAACTACCTAAAAGGCACACAAAATGTGGGCTTGTGGTATCCAAGAGACTCTCTTTTTGAACTATTTAGTTATTCAGACGCAAATTTTGCAGGATACAAAATTGATAGAAAAAAGATTAGTGGTACATGTCAATTTCTTGGTGATAGGTTAGTTTCATGGCATAGTAAGAAACAATAATCCATAGCAACCTCTACCACTGAAGCCGAATATGTAGCCACTGGAAGCTGTTGTGGCCAAATTCTTTGGATGAGGCAACAACTTAAAGATTATGGTTTAATCCTAGGTCCTACCCCCATTCATTGTGATAACCAAATTGCTTTAGCCATGACCCAAAATCCTATTTTTCATTCTAGAACCAAACACAGTGACATTAGATACTATTTCTCCATGTACTTTATTGGTACAGAAAAACAACTGGCAGATATCTTCACCAAAGCGCTCAACGAACAATGCTTTCTCACTTTAAGAAGTGAACTAGGTATAATTGATTTAAATGCTTGTTCATTCGATACATCGTACTTTTATATGCATAAAATTTAGGGGCAATTCACCTTATTTTATGTACAAAATGATTTGAAAAATACTAATAAGGTTTCAACTTTAAAGGGAACCTAATCTAGGGGGAATTTTAAAATGATAAACTTTATTAGAAACAGTGAAAATAACTAGAGAATTTTTTTTCCATGCATTCGTCATAGGCACTTATATCTTATGCATTTAAATAGCTTAGACGCCTCAAACAAAAAACTTTCTTAGCGTCTGAATATTTTTTTTAAGATGACTTAGTGAAAACGGATTTCAAAAAGCGTATTACCTAACGCTAAAAAGCAAACCTTGTGAATAAGTCATAGCAGTTCATGCTGATATGACATTCACTCTCTCTTATCAAGTAAACTCAAAAGGTAATCATTATTTTTCAAAATGACAGTTCAGCAGATGTACTCGCGTGTCTACATTACAGTGTATTTTGGGTGAGTGCAGCTCACCCTGAAAATTTCAAAAACCTTTGAAATTCAAAAAGTAACTTCAAAAGTAACCGCGTACATCAAATTTTATATTTTGTCTTTACCATATGCAATTTCCACATTTATCTCTAAGTTTTCACATCCGCCTTAAGACGTGGCCATATCGTGCTTGATCAGTTGGCCATATCGTGCTTGATCAGTTGCTTATTCTTTCTTATAAATTCAAGAAATTGCAAAATTATTCACTTCATATTTTCTAAAGCTCCCTGCAAATTCTCTTTCTTTCAAAGCAACTCAATCTCTCAACCTTCTGCGAAAAACTTTTCTAAATGGCTCCACGTAAATTTTCAAAATCTGCTGCTGCTCCTAATTCATCAAAACCCAAGGACCCAAAGGATGTTCATGTTAATCCTGGGTTTCTTGTTGATTGGGACCATCGCTTCTCCTAAAAATATTTTCCGATGAGAAGTATCCTTCTTTCCTTTGCTGAACGGAAACTTCAACCTCTTATGACTAGTCATTTTCAACTTTATTCCACAGCTCTCAAAGATTTCTGTTAGAACACCGAGCTTTCTGATGATGGTCTTTCAATCACATACATGTTTCCCATAATCAACGACAAAATCTTCACTCTTTTCGGCTAGCATCATTGCTGATTTATTTAAATTGCCAAATGAAGGGATTTTGCCCTCGAACATTGGAATCGGAGATTTTTCTGCCGTTTGGGAATTGATGAAGGTAAAGGATGAGTCCGCCTACTCTCACAACTTTAATAAGAAGGTCTTGAAGATCAAGTACCAAATTATGGCCGACATTTGCACTAAGGTATTGGCAGTGCAGAGCCTAATCCTTAGACAGGATCAGTAATCTGCAATTTCTGATTAATTGAGCGAGGTATATTTTCAAGTGCGTAGCATCTATGTTAGGGAAGAAGCCCCCAACAAAGTCGTATGGCTTGATTTTGAGTTATATCCTCTATCGGAACGGTCATGTTCCAAGAGCTAGAACTGGGGTGCCCCAAGAGATGTTTTCGGGTAAAAAGATGATAGCGACTCATCTCAACCCGCCAAGAGTCGATGGCACAGCGTTGCCAAAAGAAGAACGCGCTCCCCGTGAAGAAGAAAAGCTTCTTTAAAGTAAGAAGAAGACGCTCTTACTCGCATCGCTTTGGCCGAGTATCGTGAAGACTTTCCCGAGTTGGCATCTTCCACTGAAGAGTGCCTAGCACAAGAGTTTCTAGGCATGCGCTCTAAGAAATCAAAGAAGGCTCCTCAAGAGCCTTCTAAGAAGACTAAGAGGAAGAAGCCATCATCCACTCCTCCTCTCCTTTGAATGTCCAGAAGAAGTTGAGAAAGAAGAGCAAGCAGAAGCTCTTAAGCGCCAAAAAATAGATGGCTCTGCCCCAGCTGAGACTGAGGTAATTTATGTCCTAAGCGCTCGTGAAAAATATGTATCTTTAACAAAACAGAAGATTCGCACTCTTGTGGCTAGAAAAATTTCTGACCCTCGTGGTAATTCTTAGACAAGCGCTCCCACAGTAAGAGCTCCTGCTGAATCGCCAAGTGTTGAATCTCCCAGAGCGACAGAAGCTCAAGAACAAGTGCAAGTAGATCCTGAGGCTAGTGAACCACAAGTTTATCCTCTGGAACCAATTGCTGAGACTGGCGCTCAGGGTAAGACATATATCCTACCTAGGCCTTCTCTTGATTTTCTACCTTCCGTAGAAAATATAGTTCTTAAGGTTTGTTTCTTTCTTTCAGCTCAGTGGGAAGTCTACACTGAAGCATATGCTACTGTCAGTATTTCAGAAAGTGTGCCAATCAAGCTAGATGTTGATTTATCTGTTGTAGTGGCCATTGCACAAGAAGTTGTTGCAAGTGCTACTGATGCTGATCTCCCATACTCTATGGGTGGATCTCAAACTAAGCACTGGGTGGTTCTAGACAAAGAAATCGACCACACCACTCTCTTCCCTCTGACTTAACTCAATGAAGAATTTGTCCCACATGTTTATTATGACGAAGGTTATATCCATGCCGAGAACTGTCTCCTAGAAATCATTGAATTTGATGCCTGGTTTCATCGGATTCTGTTTGATCAAGAATTTTCAGAAGCTCAAAAAGAAGAGCTCATCAGATTCACCTCCGATGATTTAGCTCTTCCTAAGAAAATGTCAAAGACGAAGACCAAGTTTTCTAAATCTAAGCCTTCTTCAAGTATTACAGTCATTCCCAAAAGAACTTTGACTAATATACTTCACTGACATAGCCGTTTCCAAGCCAAAGAAAGATCTTTAGCCCCTCAAAAATACCTTAGATGATATTGATGTTGCATACTTCAATGTTCATTTGCACAGTGAACCAGAGGCTCGTCCGCCGAGGAATGAGGAGATCAGCTTTTACAACTACTGCTCTCCAGTTCCTCTCAGTCCAAGTGAGGAGACGCTCAACAATCTAGGCTATACTCATTTTTGAGAGACAGTCATCATTACTCCAATCTTGAGCCTGCTCAGCCTCTCCATCTATGGAAAGCCAAAGGAATCGTTATTCCTGATCAGCCAGCGAATCTTGAGCAGATGATTTCTCGTGAAGCGCAACTGTATTTTGAGATAGTTTGGCATGGAGATTACAACATAGATCTCCAGCGCTTCCTCGTCTTCAAGAGTATTCAGGATCGCGGCATGAGAGTAGTTTTAGCAGCCGGAACTGAATGGTTACTCAAAAAAGTCGAATGGGTTGGGACCTATGTGGATAAGCGCCATACTTTTGAGGAAATGGTGGCCAACCCAAGCCTGTTCAATC
This sequence comes from Buddleja alternifolia, assembly GCA_019426215.1. Classification (NCBI taxonomy): domain Eukaryota; kingdom Viridiplantae; phylum Streptophyta; class Magnoliopsida; order Lamiales; family Scrophulariaceae; genus Buddleja; species Buddleja alternifolia. The sequence continues at coordinate 93,574 of WHWC01000079.1, read as the reverse complement.
AAGCAATTCATGCGAAGCGGAAGCTGTTTGCTCGCTATTGCCTTGACTCACGTATTTAACTACTTGGACCAATTAATAAATGGCCAACTATTCAAGGTCCAGTTGAAGAATGTATTTGCCAAGCACTTGCTCAGCTCAGTCAACCCAATCTTATTCCAGACTGTAGTAGCTCTCTTAGTGGTGAGTCATCAAATGTCAATGTGGAAGAAGATACTAAAAAGCTCTATGAGTTCTTGTTCAACCGAATGAAGCTTAAGAATGTTATTAAGGTCTTTGACCAAATTTTTACCAGGATCGTCACAGCGACTGGGGCAAGCGTCAATGAGTTTTTGGGCTTTCTCTTCCTCGATTCTTATCCTCAGGAGTTAAGTGCTCATTAACAAAGGGTAATCGATCTGCTAGAATGGCACTGACGCCGAGCGCTAGCTCAAGCTGTCCTGCCTTACTTGGAAGCTTATTGCAAGCGTTATATCTCAAATCTTCCAGTACTTCCAGAAGATAGGTTGTTGTACTTCTGGAAGGAGAAAACTGAGGACTCTCTATTCTTCATTCTAAGGTCCAGCGCTAGGTTAACTCCAATAGACCCTATAGACGCTATCGGTCCAATATAGGTAGCAGCGAAGGAAAGTCTCATCCATATTTTCAAAAGGTAACTCTTCCAGCTATTGATTATCTTAGAGAACATTCCATGGACATAGATTATGCCTCCAACTGAAATGATTCCAGCGAAAATCATGCCAAAGGCATCTGTTCTGTCGTTGCAGTGGTTCTCCAACCTTCGTCACCTATTTTCGACTGCTCTCCGCCTGACACAATTTTCTCATAAGTTGGCAGACGCATGTGTTGATTTTATCTGAGAAGCGCCATCAGATGATGACACAGAGATCATTTTTGAGGAACTGATAGCGTCCCTGTTCAAGTTGTTCAAGTCGATAGGTTGTTCAAGTTGTCCAATATAGGTTGTTCAAGTTGTTCAAGTCGAACATATCTCTAGCTCTGAGGCTGATGGAGATGATTATATCATGGACATTGCTAAAAAAGTCCAATCTCCACAAGCTGCTCTGATAGAAGAAGTCAAGCTCCTTTGGAAAGACATAGCTGAAATCCATACTTCTCTAGATGATGTCAAGAAGGGGAAAAGGGTAGAGGCAAGTCCAAAAGCGTTCAAAGCTCTAAAGACAAGCGTTGGGAAGAGCTCCTAAGCACTATTTCAGCTATCCAGTAGGCCGTCCTTAAGAAACGCAAACCACATTTCGACAAAGGATTCCCAATTCCTGACTTCTCAGTTGAACTTCTTGAAGAGTTGGGAATTCCTCCCTTTGCAGCCTTTGTTCCTGCATATCCTCCAACCCTCCGAACTCCAGTCACAAGAACTTATGAAATATTTGAAGAAGTTTTATGTGAACTTGGGATTGATCCTTCAGTTTGGAACAAGCGTCTGTACAATTTTGAGCAATTGGCTGAAAAGATGGATGAAAAACAATACGCCAATGATACGCATAAAAATATGGTAGACGCCAATAATAATCTGTGGAAATTTGCATAAAGGATCGCTAAACAAGAAAAGGAAGCAAGTAAATCACAATCTTCTTCCCCAAAGAGAAAGCGTTAGACTCTTACTGTTCATTTTTTAAGCGCTTTATGAATGTTTCTCTTTATTAAACTTATTGTACTTATCTGTCTATCAATGAATGAATGACTTTTGCTGAAAATCTTGTTTCTTGCCATTCCCTATTTTCAGGACGATTCATATCTAGTAAGTTTCTAGCCATTGCTCGATTTCTTCTGTTTGCCTTGAAAGTTCATCCAATCTTGGGGTCAAATTTCGTTAATGCCTCATCTGAGGCTCGGGTCATTCAGTACAAAATAAACCTGAAAGATACAATAGCAAACCAAAACAAAATTTGGACTTAAATGAAAAACAAAAACTAAAATAAAATACGTTCCCGGCAACGGCGCCAAAAACTTGATGCGTAAAAAGCAGACGTGTTTGTACAGCAAGAGAATTAATCATATCAAGTAATAAAGTGGACAATTTAAGTCCGGATTGTCCATCCCACAGAGACTTGTATTTTAGTTTAAAGATTTTAAAAACAAATTAAATTTAAATTAAAAGATTGAGATTTAGTGAAAGTAATAAGCTAGAAGGAGATTAAACAAGTTGATAAAAACCACGTCAGAGAAAGCAACAAAGACACATTCTTAAGCTGAATTAATTATTTATCCACATAAAAGTCGTTCTTCATATCATTAGATTATTATTGCTATGGTAAAAATTTCTTAGATAATTACTACACGATCTCTCAAAAATAATAATTCTATGCTTAATTAATGGTTCCCAAAATATTTCTATCCGAGAATGTAACTGACAAGCATGCATTCAAGATTGGAATTTTCCCGAAATATCGAGCTAACTGCACTTGGGAATCTTTACCATCTCTAGGCAATTCCTTAGTTTCAAGTTATGTTTTGATTTCTTTGCACCCTAACTTAATCTCTCTCAAACAAATAAATTAGGCAATTTGACAAAAACATAGTGATCAAGCGTATGCATGAATTAAGCACAAAATCGAAACACATAGCAATAGTCGAATTAATACGAACATCAAACTTTCATATATCAAAACTCATAATTCGGCCTCCACACAGCCTTAGTCTATAAGTTTAGCTCATAATTGACATATGAAAAAAAGAAGCTAGAATATAAAAGATTATTCATAGACAAATAAACTCTAAAACAAGAAAATCTCCCTATTATGATTGATGATTGATCTTCAATGACTTCTCGTTATCTCCGTGCTCTTTCTCGCCTCTTTGCTTTCTAAGAATGTATAATTTTCGAACCCTTTCAATGTCAATGGATTAGGTATTTATATTGAAGGCTTCGAAGAATCCCACTTGGACTAGGTATAAAACTTTACAAAATTGCCACTACAAGGGCCCTACGTTCGAACGTTGATAAAGTTCACGTTCGGACGAGATGACATGAATAAGTTGTTTGATTGAAGCATTGATTGTTGGACATTCGAACATCAAAATTGCTAAAGTTCATACATGAGTGACAGACTTGAAATTCTAAGAAAACCAAGGGACGTTTGAACTTGAGTGACAGGTTGTGAATTTCTGGTGGAAACTGCTTTACACGTGTTTTTTGCCCTTTTTCTCCAATTGCGATGATTTCTACCTTGAATGCACTTAAAAAAAAATTTAAAAGCATATGTGGTCAAAATCATGCATATAACGGTCTAAAACAAATAAATATCTGGCTCAAAGATACGTAAATTACACGCTTATAATGTAGGCCAAAAAAGATAATTTTTCGGGCAAGTTTTATAGATAGGTAGTAATGGATTTGAGTAAGGGGGTTGTCGGTAGGTTGGGAAGAAGAGGAAACCACCGGGGGTGGCGGAAAAGGAGAGGATTAATCCACCATGGTGGAGGGATCTGGCTCTGATGCCATTTTGAACCTTGAAATATAATTCTATTCAACCCAACTATTATGATTGTGTTTACAATGTATATATAGGACAAGAGTCCAAGGCTATCTGGAATATCTAGTTAGACAAGGAAACAAAATACTACAAGATAGTTCTTATCTAACTAGGATAAGGATTAAAGAATCGTATTCTACTTTTAATATGGATTAAAGAATCATAATCTACTTGTAACTGATATCCACGCAGTCAGCTTTTCGAGGAGAGTACAACCCCTTTCCGCTATCTCCGAATAGAAAAACCAATCGTCGTGAAATGAAATTCTATTATTTCCCCCTCGTCAAGGGGATTTAGTGTCTTTTTGCATTTCTCAGCATTTTTGTTTTATTTTTAGTTTTTTCTTCTTTTTAGTCAATTGTAGAATGCGACACATAATTTGTCACATATTGTCTAGTGTGACGATATATTTTTGAGCCAATTCAAGTAGTCTGGTGTCTGAAGTCGGTCGGATTTTTCTTGAATAATAAAAATATGAATTTGGAGACGTAATCTTCAATATTTTAAATCATAGTTTCTGCATCGTCGGCCAATATTGGGTGGAGCTCAACAAATTCCTAAACTATTCCATATCATAGCTAGGTCCAAACAATGATTTCTGCTAAACAATGATTTCCACTAGTATATATTTCCTCACTACAGATGGAGATGTATATTTTTTTTTTTTTTTCCTTCTTTATTGTGTGTGTTCTTCTAATTTGGTTGTCGAAATTGAAAAGTTGTCTGGCTAGAATCAACTGGAGGAAGATATGCCAAATCAAAAGGTGATCAATAAATGAGTTGCACAAAATATGAATAATCAGTGTTTTGGGTTTTTAATTTTGTCTCAACTAGGATATGGCTCCGCCCCTACGTACCTCTACCAACGACCCAACTTACTGTGTTTACTTTATCACACACACACATATATACAACAGAAATACAATGATTGTGTTTATATGCATGGGAGAAAAGGCGTGAACGTCTATTCTTCATCATTCATTCATTCTAGTCGTGCTCTTAGGGATCCCCCATCCCTACACTATTGGGGTCGGTTCTTAAATCCATCATTTTATATTTCCTATTATTCATGTAGGTTAATATAATTCTACATTAAATTTAGTCTAGTATTCATATAGGATAATATAATTACACATTAAATCAAGTAAAATAGAAAAAGTGTTTTTTCACTATTAATAGGAGAGGGCTACCAACGGGGTTGGTCCGAGTGGTAAGCAGCTCGATTCCGCTTAAGTAAAGTCTCGGGTTCGATTCTTGTGTACGCAGTTACCCTCGTTGGAAGACTGACCCACCAGACCAGGTGTGCAACCCGAGTCGACCAACAGATTAGTCCGGCAATACCCCGGATATTGTGGTAGGCAACCAAAAAGTAGGAGAGGGGCTGAGTGATAAAATTAACTCACTCAATCATGCTAAATGATGAAAAGTAAATTGACAACTTTGTTGCACCCGATCCACTATAAAACGATCCATATACCCCCTCTTTCGAAAAATATTTAGGAGTGGGTCTATGACACCGCATATTGCGGACCATCCGTGTTACTATATTGCTCGTGAAAAATCCTTCATTATTTTTTCTCATAATCCCCTATTAAGCAACTACTTAGATACCGAAAACTCTTAGATTTATCGGGAATTTTCAGACTACATATGATTATCCCACAACAATAATAGATCATGGATGTATTGATATGTATAGTTATGACTATTTGGTGCCGAAATAATTCATTTAGGCAAGTGTGTTGGTAATCGGCAAAGTCTTATACCATTACAAAAAATAATTTCCAATGACAAAAAATTCTCTTTAAGTTATTTCTATTGAGAATTGGTGATAAATTTTTAGTATAATTATATTTTGTTGTCATGAAATTGCCTTAAATATGTAATAAAAAATTTATTATATGTATTAACCATTAATTTTGTTATGTTAGAATAAGGATTCTAGTGACAATTTTTTTTAAGTTGTCACTACATATTTAGATTTACGAGGAAATTGGATTTTTCATCCTTTAAGTTGGCTTATTTTGGGGTTTGGTCCTCCAACTTGTCCTATTTCCAAATTAGTCCTTTATCTTGTTCCTTGTTAACAATTTTAAATCCTTTGCAAGAACAATGGTAAATTTTGTAATAATCTTTGAGTTTTAGCAAAATAAATTCCCAAAATAATACAGGCCCAACATGCTTCCGAAATAAAATTATCAATACATAAATATATACCTTTTTTTTACCGCCTTAACGCCGGATATTCCAAGTCCTCCTTTTTACGGATAAACCAACCACACTACCGCAAACGATGGTTCGCAGTCACTTGGCTCCTTCAGCAATACACAACACAACCCAATTTTATTTCCTACCTTTGAGCGTAGAAGGTATTTTTAATATATAAATTTAATTGGAATTTTGGACAACAGGTTGGACAAAGCCTTTACTTTTATTGATGAAATACAAATTAAAATTACATAATATTATTCTACTCCGCTATTGGAGGAAAAAACGTTTAGCCTCTCATGAGAGGGCTTCTATTTGGAGAAATCCCCATACACTCGTTTAAGAAAAACTATGAAAGAAGAAAGATTACAAATTTTCTATGAATATTTGTATATATAAAAGAGTTGGAGAAGTTTTCTGATGTCCTCCATCTTCTTCTGAACTTCCTTCTTATAGATTTTGATTTCGGATTCCAAAAGCAGACTCCAAATCTTGTTTAATTTTATTACGGCATTGCATACGTCAAACTCTCTTTATTAATGAGCGTGTGTCCCTGTGTTAACAACTTTGTCGGCCTCGCTCGTCCTTTTACAGCTGTTCATTTTCTAGTTGTCTTCCTTTAATTAATCACATGATTGATTCTCACTTATTGCGCCTAACTATTCAGGCCTTTTTTCTTTTACATGATTGATTCTCACTTATTGCGCCTAACTATTCAGGGTTTGTGAAAACCCTGAGGCTAAAACTTTTTTTTCCCTTATCTTTATCGATTCGGGTTTCGTCTTGTTAACCCGCATTCTTCTACCAAATAAGGATTTTTCTTAAAATTCACAACTCGAACACCCCCAATTGTGCCATTGATGAACATGCATCATGTTGCAGGCTTTCTTTCTGGTAGCTTCGGTTGCTGGTAACTTTTTTCCCAGATTAGCGTCCTTTTCCCTATCATGGAGTTTAACAGGAATGATCCATTCACTGAGTTAGAGAATATTTTGAATGGATATTTAACTTTGTCCATCTCCGTGAGACAGACCCACATTCCCCATGCTCTTCTGGTGGAAATACCATCTTCATTGATAAAACTGACCAAAGGAACTTCTCCTATTGCAACCTTAACTCTGTTGTAGGCTGACATATCTGGTCTCTATAACTTAATAAAGTGAAACACTGAATGCGACCCTTTTCCTGCAATTTCTGGTGTTGCCGAAATAAACTTCAACTCCAGAATATCACCTCTTTTGAGGTGTTGGTTGTTTTGCCATGAATCGTACATAGCACTGGAAATCCAATCCGGAAGTTTGGATATTTTCAGAAAACTTGGTGACATAGTATGTATTGAAGCTAATGCCCCAAAATCATACCATTCTCTGACTTCGTCGAGATTTGATTCTTCCTTCATCATAAATCCTAGGATATTCCCTTGATATTTCTACCAATGACTTATTAGGATTTATTCCTTTTCTTGAAACTAATTTTTCCCAAGAATGTTGATAAACCTGCCAATACAAATTAATTTTGTCAGTATTAACCTTAGAGGTGCTTGTCTGTGGCCTAAGGTTAATCTCTCCCTCTTTAACCCCAAAGGTGCCGGATTGATTTGAAGCAATAGGAGTTTTCACTTTCGATTGTTCAATTGTTTCCGGTTTTTCAGAATTTGAAAATGGACTTATGCAAGTGGCATTTGAATGCACTGCTCCGGGTACAGAACCCCATTCTCTGAACGCAGGGGTCCTGCTCTAGTAATTCGCCAGTCATCACCGAAGATGATGCCTTTTGAATTGGCTTTTGTAATGTAGTGCATAACTGAGTCATGACATACGTTGTTCCATTGATTATGTCCTGGACCATGCCCAGATCTGCTCGTTGTACATGGTCAGCTACTTCGGTGTTAGTTGATAACTGTCCAAACAATTTGTCAAGCTCCTCAAGGTTTTTCCTGAGTGCCTGTATCTCTTGATGATGGAATTAGCTTCAGACACTTCCATCTCTTGTCAGGAATCTGCAAGAACATTTTCATGAGATTTCACAATAATAATGTCAAAACAATAATATTGACATTCGGCTTACCATCTAATAATACGTGTTTTTTCAATTTTTTATTCAAGTTTATTTTTCAAAAAAGCTTTGACATTCGTATTATCAACTTTTAAAGTAAATTCTTTGGCTAATAAAAATAATGGCCATGTTTTAAATGCCTTCCGAACAGCAAAGAATTTTTTTTCATTTATATGCCATAGTTTGGCTTGTTGTTCAGTGAACAACCCTCCTGTATATCTACAAGGTTCTTCCACTGTATTTGTTCGTTTCATGAGCACTGCTCCCCATCTATAATCCTTGGCGTCTGTATAGATTACCAAATCATCCTTGTCCTGTGGTATTGCGAGTTTAGGCAAGTTATTGCAAACTTGTTTCAACTCACGAATTCTCCGAGTGTGAATTTCTTCCCATTTCCATTGTATGCTTCTTTTAAGGGAGGTCGAAAATCCTTCCTATATTTTGCCAGATCTTTGATGAAAATACCTGCAAAGTTAACAACTCCCAAAAAGTTTTGAAATTGTTTCTTATCTTTCATAACATCAGAAAAATTCCGTATTTTTTCCACAATATGTTCCTAGAGTTCAATACCTGTTTCGTTAATAAGATTACCAAAAAATTCAATCATATTAACTTCGATTATCGCTTTCTTTTCAGAAAGCACTAATCCTTCTTTATAACATGCATTAGAAAATATTTCAAGATGTTTAATATGTTCGTTCATACTTTTGGATGCAATCAAGATGTCATCAATATAGACAAACATGAATTCAAAATAATCTTTAAACAGATTATCCATCTTTCTTTGGTATATTTGGGGTGCATTTGCCAAACCCATTGGAAATACATTCCAGATATATTGACCTTGTGGAGTAGAAAATGTCGTATCTTTTCTAGACTCATTTTCCATCTTAATCTGATAGAAACCAGATTTACAATCCAATTTAGAAAACACTTTGGCACCTTTAATGCAATCAATTAAGTGTTCTTTACTAGAGATATAGTAACCATCAAATTCAACTATCTTATTGGTGCCTTGATAGTTGATTACTAGTTTGGCTTTTCCTCTTTTCATTTCACCATGGTTTCTTACCAGAAAACCAAAGCTACTATAAGCAGAGACTCCAGGTTCTGTGAGTTTAAGATCAATATGCTCTTTTATGATTATTTGCATATCCTTCTTATCCTCCATATTCCTCTGGATTGGCTTGTGTCGAACATACTCATACTTTTACTTTCAAAGTAGCTTCAATCTTGTTTTTATCGCACCAAGCCAAAGGATTCTTATTAAAGTTCCTTTGAATTAGTCGTTTAACATTTTCAAGAGAAAGCAAGCTTTCTTCATCAATGTTAACCAAGGACGTGGTTTGTAAAGCATTCTTAAGGAGTTAAATTTCCTTTATAGATGCTTCATAACAGTTTTCGCCTAAACTCATCGTTGGGCCTTGTTGTCTAAACATCAACAACTCTTGACTAAATCTTCTTTTATCCTGCATTTTAGGATGGGTTAATTTAGCGTCTATATTAAGATCACCACATTTGCTGCGAAAATTAATAGGTATGATGCGATTAAAAGCCTTGTCTCTTTGCAAAACCTGTATTTCACTTCCACAATTAGTAGTAAAAGTGAGCAAGTTTTTGTGGTTATCTTGCATACATTTTGCAAAAGTCTGAATAAAATTATTACGAAACAAAATATCTGCTCTTGTATCGTGAAAATATATAGGTGGCATTTTTACCTTAAACCAAGGTGTACCAAATGCTCCGCCAATCATGATATGTGCTTCTCTTATGCCCTTATTGAGTATAAGGATCTTCTGAGAGAAGTCTTTTCCTGCAATAATGGGTAAAGATTTCATAGCATTGCTAGGAAAAACACCAGGTTTTGATGTATAAATCGCTAATCCAGAATCAATATAAGCTGCAAAGTATTCTGACTTATATTGTTCATATAGCATACCAACTGATATGTATATTGAAAAGGGGCTGGTCATTTAGTTATTCAACTTGAATAATATGATCATCCAAGCTAAATTTCATACCTTTTCCTTTCTTCCGCAAGGTTTGTGTTCCTCAAGGAAGCTTAATCCCAAGGTAACAATCCCTTGGTCACGACCTGAAACTCCTGTAACAAATACTTCATATTCTGCCATTTCTAGCATACCTTTGTATTTGCCAACAGTAGATTGCTGCAAGTAGTAAAGATCAGCACAAGGAAAGTAAATATCTTTCTTTGTAATATCAAATATAACTTGCACTTCTTTCCATCCTTCAGGGCATCTAATTTTTACATTATCTACCTTAATAGCTTGAGGAGTTAAATCTTCAATTAATTCTTTTGCTTTTAAACTCCAAATCCTTTCTTCTGAAAAGGACATTCTGCTATTAAAATCTGTTCTAGAACCCATTGAGCGATCTAGAACTAGATGGTCTCAGATTAAAATATCAACACCCCCAATTTCTGGTATTTGAATGGGATCGGGTGCCATTACCTTAGCACATTCCTTGAAAATTCTTGGAATTTCAATATACTCTTTCCTAATAAACAAATCAGAATGATGTGTATTGGAAAGTGCATATGCAATTTTATATATAATAGAATATGGTCTATTCCCTTCTTTCATAAGATCATTTCCTTTAAAGTCCTGATGAAGGGTTAAGGCTCGGTTGAAATCTTGGTCAGTTAGGTTATATGCAATTCTTGGATGAATATCAAACATCAGTTTTCCTGCATATACATTCCCTACCATTGTACCAAGACAACCATCTCTGAAGTTATTATTTCTCTTATCCATTATAGATAAATGTAATGGAGAATTAACACCTTCTTTGAAAGTTGCTTTAATTACTACTTCAAGAGTTCCTATATGGATCCATTTCATAGTAACGGTTACTTCATCTTTGAGCCTACTTAATTCCTCCAGAATTTCTTCTTTTGGAATAAGTTGCATATCCATCACATTACCAGTTAATTCCATAGGGATTGCAAATTCCCCTGAACTTACCTTGTATAGGATATTATGTAGCCTTTGATTTAGGATTCGGCTAAGTCCACGTACTCTAAAACCATCATATGGTCCTATGTTAGAGTTTTGTCTCATTATTCTTTCCATGGTTTTATCTGATATAGATTACCTCGAAAAGAATCCCGACAGGCTATCCGATGTTTGGAGCCTATCGCCTTCGTTGAAGTTATTCTGATTCAGTTGAAGATCCATCAGAATCACTTTCTATTTCTTCCTTATAGACACTTTCATTTGAGGGAATACTTTCGAATTGGTAAACTGATACCAAATCTTCGTAGAAAATTACATCCAGTATGTCAGCAGTGGCTTCAAATTGTTTTAATTCACCATTTTTTTGCGGACAATCTGGTGAATCGTGGCCGCGAGCTCCACATGTCCAGCAGTTATAATCTTTGAAACTTTCATTTGTCTGGGTGTGCGCCCGTCTGAAAGTTCGTCTTGTGGGGGTTTTTCCGTCGGATTTTCGAGATCCTTGGGAAGACACCCTTGGTGGTCCTGATCTCTGGCCAGATTTGTAAGATCGGACTTTTGATTTAGACCACCAAGACTTTCTTCTGAAAGAAGATCGCCTTTTGTAACTCCTATCATCAAAGCTAATAAATTGTCTTCTCTTCTTTCTTTGCTCGCTTGATTCTCCAATAACTGTTGGAAAATCGTTATTATCACAGCAAAGAGGACTTTTGTTAATTTTTCCTCTTAGTCTTTTCATGTTCTTTTGGATAGAGGCATGTTGAGACCAGTCTTTTAGTTTGTCTTTCAACAAAGACATTCGTCTAGCGACCATATCAATCTGCCCTTCCGGGACCTTGTACGAATTGATTACCATCTCCCTCCAAGGACTGCAAACTTTTGCAAAGAACATGGGTGCAGCAATTTCTGCACTAACAATTGCATGGAAGAAATATTTTCGAAACCAATAAATGTATTCATCTATTGCACAAATATTTCTTAATTCAAGACCATATAGTGCTTGTGTGTACTATCTGGTTCTTTCTGTATAGTTTTTACCGAAGTATCCATCTCCGATAAAATGTAATTTGGTTAACCTTCCAAATCTATCGGCAATTGCGCTTTTAGATTCTCCGGCTAAAACCTCTTGCCTAGATATTTCCGAGGCGCGTTCCCAACCAACCTTACAGATCCTTCTAAGCTTAACTCAATTAATCTTATGAAGTTTTTTTTATCTAATTCCTGCGTAGTAGCTGCTATTTTCATAGAGGCTACCCATTCATTGATTAATTTTTTGATGTTTTTTGAAATCAATGATATCCTAATTTAGGATTGCACCATATGGATGCAAGAGTTGTGACATAGTCCTTGCCCAAGGTGTATTCTCTGGTATCCTATTAGGATTTCTTACGGGATTTGTTCTAAATGTTGTAACCCCAAGAGCGGGTCCTGCGTTTGAATGCAAATCACCACTTTCTCACATCGTTTCATCCGGTGGAGGATTATTAGATGCAGAACTTTGTCCTGGCAGTGTTAGAGCCAAAGGATTATTTGTTTCATTAGCTTTAACATTAACCAAATCTACAAATGCTAGTTGAGAAAAAGACTCAGCTAGTTCTTGAAGATCCGATGGATCTACCCTTGCTATATCCATATTAATTTATACTTTTAAGGATATCAACAAGTAGTTCTTCCTGAGTCTTAGGCTTTGGAATTTCCTTTGCCTTACCCTTCAGATGATGATGAGGCACTCGTCCAAGTGAATCACAGATTCGGTCCTTTTTTGGATTGGGCGTACCTGTAATAAGTTGTCTTTCTTTCAAATCTCGGACCATTATGGTTAGATCTGTTATGGGTTTATTTAGATCTCGAAGAATCTTGAGGATTTCCTCAAGTTTCTAGTTCAAGTTTTCGATTTTCATAGGTAGATGTTCTATCCTATGTCCATAATCTTGAACTGTCTTTTAGATTTCTCTAAGGTCTTTAGAGAGCTTAGAGCTATCCGGTTCAATCTCCTTCCAATTCATAATTACATCTGAATTAAATAAAAGAGTTATCTTTATTTGCTTTCCCTGGCCATCTGCTTTGGATTTCTGCGAGTTGTAAATCACTCGCAATGTTGCCTTGAAATTTATCATTCAGAGCTACTTTCCTTTGATAGTATCTTACCTCTGCATGATGATCCACTATAGGTTTCTTATTCCTAGGGAATTCTCTTTTGATTTCAGTTGAAATCTTATTAACGTTTCGGATAAATTTATCTATCCAATTAATTCTGTCTTTCCAGAATTTGGAAATACTCCCTGTTTTCATCATAGATCGACCAATTGCTTGGTTGCATACTTGTTTAATTCTCCTACGGTAGGGACAAGATAACTTTATGTAACCAATTTAAATATTGAGAAAATAGCAGATACTCCCCCCCCAAACTATGAGGTGATGTACGCTTTGCCCCCCAAACTATCAAAAGTTGCACTCAACACCCTAAACTATCATATATGTGCACTTTGCCCCCTCGGTCAGCTTCGGGCAGCACCCTAAACTATCATATATATATATTTTTTAATTCAAATATTTTTAATATTAACTTAAACCCCCTCGGTCAGCTTTGGGAAAATTTTTACTCATTCATCGTTCAATTTGAATCATGCATATTGGGATTTATTTAGATTTTTCTTGAAATATTATTTTTAGATTTGAAATAAATAATTTTCAAAAATGAAAATAAGAAAAACAAAAATAAAACATGAAAATAAATAAGAAAACAATGAAAAGAAGTATAAATTCAAATATTCATAATTTTCTAAAAATAAAAAAGACAATTCAAAAATTCGGAAACATGAAAATAAATGAAAAAAAGTATAAAAATAAAAAATTTAAAAAATAAAAAAATTAGTACATGTGCGCTTTGTCCCCCTCACCTATGAGGTGATGTGTGCTTTGCCCCCCACCTATGCAGTTTGTAGCACTTTGCCCCCTGTGTGCTGCCCGAAGCTGACCGAGGGGGCAAAGTGCACATATATGATAGTTTAGGGTGTTGAGTGCAACTTTTAATAGTTTGGGGGGCAAAGCGCACATCACCTCATAGTTTGGGGGGTATCTGCTATTTTCTCTTAAATATTTCATCAATGAAACCTAGGCTCTGATACCAGTTTATTTTGCCCTTATGAGAACTTTATACAAATTTTACCAACCTTTTAACAAATTAGAGGACTGAAATTGCAAACAGTTGAGAAGATAGAGGATTTTTTTTGCAATGGTCAAATTAAAGGATCAAAATTCAAATGAGGCCAATTTAGAGGAACAAAAAACTAATTTTCCCTTAGATTTAGTCTAGAGAACTTTAATGATAACTATATTTGTGATTATTAAGTTGTTACTAAACATTAATTTTTTTATTAAATTAAACATGGGTTACTAATTGTCCATAGCGATAATAACTCTTTTTTGTCAGTAACGGTGAGAAGTTACAACTTTATATACAACTAGTATTATTAAATTTGTAAAAGTCATTTTTGTGAGAAAACAAAAACTAGTGTACTCTGTATATATCATTAATGACGACTGCAATATCGTTACCAATATTTCTTTTAGGTTACATATGACATTTAATATATTATAATTTATAATTCGAAGAGAAAATAGTAGATACCCCCCCCCCCAAATTATTAGGTGATGTGCACTTTCCCCCCCCCCCCTCCTCCCCAAACTATTAAAAGTTGCACCCGACACTCTAAATTATCATATATGTGCACTTTGCCCTCTCGGTCAGCTTCGGGCAGCACACAGGGGGCAAAGTGCTACAAACCTCATAGGTGAGGGGGCAAAGCGCACATCACCTCATAGGTTGGGGGGCAAAGCACACATTTTACTGATTTTTTTATTTTTAAATTTTTTATTTTTTTATTTTTATACTTTTTTCATTTTTTTTATTTATTTTCATGTTTTCGGATTTTTGAATTGTCTTTTTTGTTTTTAGAAAATTATGAATATTTGAATTTATACTTCTTTTCATTGTTTTCTTAATTATTTTCATGTTTTATTTTTATTTTTTTATTTTCATATTTGAAAATTATTTATTTCAAACCTAGAAATAATACTTCAAGAATCCAAATAAATCCCAATATGCATGATTTAAACTGAACGATGAATGAGTAAAAATTACCCCGAAACTGACCGAGGGGGGTTAAGTTAATATTAAGAATATTTGTGTTGGTCCCAAGTGGTATACGAAAGGGTCTAGAAGGGGGGGAGGGGGGTTGAATAGACCCTTAAGTCTTTTTCGACTTCTTAAAAATTCGTATCACTTTGAAGTATTTGAACGCTTGATAGGTTTAAGCGCTGGGTGTGACGCTTGAGGAACGTTAACTTAGACTCGGTGATTTCAACGCTTACCAAAGTAGGGCAGAGTTGAGTCACTAAATCAGAGTTAGCACAGCGGAAGTATTTTATAGCTTAGCGTTCAGTTAACTGATCGAAAGTGGTTGCTTAGTTGTTTTAAGACTTTATCAGAATGTTATGCAGTATGAATAGTAAAGCAGTAAAACAATGAATGCTTAAAGAGGTAAATGACACAAGATATTTGCAAGGTTCACTGGGTGATGTAATTCCAGCTACGTCCTTCTTCTCCTTTTATCAGGGAGGTTTTTCCACTATGATGATTATCGAAGAGTCACACAGAGACTTCTACAAGATAGAGGGAGATTGGATATGATCTTGGAACTCCTTGGTCACACAGATTTCAGCTCCACTAAAGATCTTCTATCCCCTTGCTTCTTTCACTCAGAAATGGTGCAAGTTACTCTTGATCTCGGAACTCCTTGGTCACACAGATTTCAGCTCCAATAGAGATCAACTTCAACAAGCTTCTTTTACACAAAAATACTGCTTGCAAGTCAACCAGCTTTCTCACTCAGATGAAAGGTGTTGATGGTTTTGGTCACGGGTTTGTTTGTTTTTGGAAAGTTCAAACAACTTGAGGATATCTCAATGGTAGTATATGTTCTTCTTAAAAAGAGATTTGAGATATGGGTGACTGTCTCTAGAATATTTGTGAAAAACTTATATGGATATTTGGCTATGATTTTTAGTAAGCTTTTCTTTCAACAAGGTAGGTATTTTTTTGTGTGTGTCCCTTTTCATCTAATTACTTGTTTGTTGAAAGAGCTATTTATAAGGTATTGGTGGTTTTTGTCCGTTTGACTCGGTTGGAGTCTCGTTTCCCCAAACATTCCTTGAGTTCAGACATTTCTAACTTTGGGTGTATTTAATTGGTTGGGCATGGTCTTGGTTTCATAAATCTGACAGTCTAGGTCAAGGATATGGCTTGCCCATAAGTTATAGTGCTTATATTTTAATAGCACTTATCCGACTTTTAATGCATCTTGTTTTATTTCCGTTGGAAATAATTCGTCCGTTTGATTCATGCATTTTTTTAAGTCTTTGGATGGTTTTGGGTCTAAATTCTTTTTCAGGTTACGTTCTTTGTGGTTGTGTTGGTTTAACCTTTTTTTGGACGCTTGCTGAAGAGAATAGTTATTCTCGTGTATCAGACGCTTGGACTGATCCTGACTTTCTTTTCTTTATTTCAGACGCTTACTCTTCAATCTTGTCTTGATGGTCTCACTGAAAATTCCGTCATTTCACTTGATGTTGAGTATTCGGCCTGAGTTATCCATTCGTAGTTTGAGCACTGGGATAATCCCTAAAGCGTTTGACGGACGCTTCAAGATATCTTTATCCATTGTAGCTTTAGACGCTTGATCTTCACCTTCATCACTTGGTAGACTCACCCAGAATTTTCCTAAGTGTTTTAGTGTCACATACTTAGTCTAATGAATTCTACAAAGATAAATACTATAAGCCTAAGATAAATAAGCTTTCAGGTACTTATACATAATCATTCTATGAAAGCTTTCACACTTTTCGGAGTCTAACAGAAAGTCCTATTTGTCATCATCAAAACATCTAATATGAAATTCCTAACAATTTTCCCCTTTTTGATGATGGCAATACTTATTTGGTTCAAGCGTTAGATACCTGAAGGTTAGCGTAAGTTAGTAAGTTAGTTTGAGCTTTAACGAGATGTTTCAGCTGTAAAATGCATTTTATATATATATTTCATAGTGCAGGCATTTTACAACTACAAAGAGAGAGGCACAGGTAAAAATTAAGATCGTGGCTTGATCTTGTATCTAATAGTCATTTCAGCACGGATTGCTTCAGTTATCTGATCTTCTAACGTCATCATTGCCGCATGATCTTTACTGATTATGTGCTTGTTTTCTTGAACTTGTCGTGCCTTAAAGGCAATGAAGTGTTTATCCCATTCCTCTGGACTGATGCCTATGTATCGTAGGCAAATTCTGAAGGTTTGATCGAAGTCAGACATTTTTCTTTCTAAGGCTAATACTGCTGGATCAGTTGGTTCTGGAATTGATGCTCTGAGAAGAGGAATGTCAAACTGTTCAAGCAGTGCTCTTGAAGGCAACGGAAGAGTTGGATAGAGCACTCTGGGGGTTTCTTTCTTGTTGGACGCTTCAACCGATGTGGTTACCCAAGAGGGATAGGGATACCTTGGTTCTGCACTCAGTGTGAGAGAAGTATCAACGTGTTGATGCTTGGATGGTGGAGGAGGAACTTGATCTTTAGATGTTGACAATTTCCTCTTTTCACCCTTCTTTTCCCCCTTATTGCCATCATCAGTCTGTATGAAATGCTGAGTAAGAAGACTGACTTGAGCAGCAATCTGAGCTACAGAGGTCTCAAGAGTGGTTAGACGCTGGTCGAAATATTCTTTCATGACCAGGAGTTGAGCTTGATTAGCGTCTGTGAGAGAGGTCTCGAGAGCCGTGAACCTGTCTTGTAGATCATTGGTTAAGGCCACATGACTTGCCTGAGTAGCTGTAGATAGTTGCTGTATTTGAGTGAGGCATTCAGCCATGGACGGTTGAGCGTGTGGAAGTGCAGGGCGGACTTGAGGCTTAAACCGAGATGTGTGTTTGAGAGATTCAATAGATACTTGATTAGTAGGATCAAATACTGTTCCTCGAAGCTCTGGAGCAGTGTTGGACTCGGTGGATGCAGTAGAGTCGGATTCAGTTGGACTGGGAGAATGAGGCGCTTGAGGTAACTCTAATAGGCGCTCAGGAGCAGTTAACAGTTCAGCGGGTGCTGCAGGAAATTCTGATTCTATTCGGCTAAAGTCCGTAAACCGAAAGTCCAAGCTGGCAAACGGTTCATCTGCATATGGATACGTAGCAGTCTGCAGGAGTTCATTCAAATGTAGAGTGGGGAGATGAGTACCTTGAATGAACGTTCTGATAGGACTATCCAGTGCCCTGATATACAGTGGCCCGAGGATATCCAGCACATGAGTGGGAAAGAGTTTGGAGGGCGCTTTGCAGATAGAGAATAAGGCATCTGGGCAATAGTGTTGTGAGAAGCCAATTAGCCGATCTGTTGGGAGAGTCTTCGGTTTCGAGAGGCGGGAACGCGGAGCTGGTAATACTCTTCCAAGTATGGGTAGATGGCTGAAGCAAGCGCTTGAGATCTTTCTAGCAGCGATAAACCAAAATCATAGTGACTGGAGACTTCTTGTCGAATAGACGGAAGTAGTGGATATCCTCTGAAAGAATTGATCCGAGAGCCATCCCATTGTCGCAGATTGTCTGTGAAGATTTTGTCGAATAGAGAGACTGGAGGCATAATTGCCATCATGAGAGAAAAATTGTCTTCACATTGGCTAGGGGTGCAGTTCAGACAGGACATGGGAGAAGAACCGCTGGTGGACGCTTGATCATCAAAGCGTAGAGAAGAGTTGGCCAGTTTGTGCAACGCTTGTCTTAAGCGGTGTTCAGGTTGATGGCGGATCAGAGGCAGCTTCAGAACGGGTCCAAGTCTATGCTGGCGCTGCGTCAGCATGTAGCGTGCAAATTTGGTCCTTTTATCATGAATCCCTAGTCTGAACAGATGGGGAGCACTAACCAAGTCTTCAAATTTATACTTGTCACCCATGTAAGCTTCAGCCCATCGTATCTCAGTCATACAATACTCAGTTCCTGCATTAAGTATAGCACGAAACCCTTGGTGATGAATATCACAGATGGATTCAAAACGATACCTGTCGGGTTGGTAGTTAGCGTTCCAGACGCAGTCAAAATATGCATCGGTTTCAAGTTGAATCATCTCGGTCAGGGATGCTGGACGCTCACCGGCATGTACTCCTTTATTCTTCCACAGGAGGAGAGGATTAGCTGAGTTCTTGTTTTCCTCGCTTTTGACCAGTGTTAGAGAGTGAGAATATCCTTCTCTGTTTAGTAGCTCTTCCGTTGGGTTCAGAAGCTGATCCTGACGCTCATAGACTCTGATGTTGTAGTCGCGGAGAGCGAAGCCAGTGGGTTTGCTTGTCCCACAGTCCAGATAATAAGCTAAGTCAACATCAGCTCTAGGAGTCGTGCCTCCTTGCCGCTGAGCTTGGAGAGTGACAGAAGCCGGGATGTGTGTGGGAGTCTTTCCGAGTTCAAGCGCTTTGTAGTAAGCTTCATCAGCTGGGGTGGAGGCTGTATTAAAGAGAGTGTTGCGTACAGCCAGATCAAACTTTATGAGCTTGGCGATATCATTTTCGGCATTGATAAGACTTTCTTCATTGTAACCTGCAGGTATGAAGTTTTCTGCGGGCGCTGGAGGCAAATAATCGACTGAGTGATCGATAGTCTTTGAGGGATCCAGCTTGAAGAAGTGTCGATGGATCACAACGTCGTTAGCATCGCTCTGACCTTCTGAGCGTGCCTCTGTTGTACTAGGTAATGCAAGCAATGGTTGAGCCCTTGGGATTTCAGGTTCATCCGGCTCGAGATTTGTAGATTCGATGGCAGCTTCATGTGCGATGGCCACAATTTGGGTCATATCAACATCCAGATGGACATCAACTGGTGGTTCGGAGGATGATATCGGGACAGCAGCTATGGCTTGATCTCTTTGTGTAGTCTCAGAAGAGATGGCAGCAGTTGGACGCTTACGCCTTTTGAAGATACGCTTCACATTTATACCTTCGGCGGGGAACGCTTGAGTCTGTGGAACTGCAGGTTCTTCAAAGTCAATATTCTTGAGAACCTTTTCCAGATCTTTCCGACTAATGAGGGGTATAGAATCCTCGTCATCTTCATCGTTTTTAATAGGTTGAGCCTTGGGCTTTCGAGGAGCCCGTTTCTTGGTGACAGTGGGACGCTTCACAGTACGTTTGGCTTTCTCCTGATCTGGACGCTCAGCCTCCTCATCTGACGCTGCGCGGACAACTTGGCGCTCAGAGAGAGGCTTAGCAGCACCTCCAACTTTGGGTGGATTGAAGAGATTATTGATGATTCTTGGCCCATAGAACTTATGCTTGGCCACGGTGACTCCTGCTGAAGAGGTGCACTCTGCTCGAAAGAGTAGATCACTTAAAACTAGACCATAAGGTCTGTTTGAAGTGCGTAAACTGTCTCTGAACCTGCTGAATATATAGGCGCTCCAGTTGATCTTTATCTTGAGTAGGATGGCAGTCATCATCTGGAACTGGGTTGGGTTGATTTTGTCGAAGGTTCCCACTCTGCATTCGATGTTTTTACTGCAGAAATCAGCCAAGACTCGATACCTGTTCACTATATCCTTCTTTTCAAAGTACGGTTTGTATGGAACATCATCGTAAGCGCTAATCTGAGTCCAGACTTCTTGAATTTGTTCTTCAGTGATAGTGTCTAAAGTGGCTCCAGCATTAGGTAGAGAGAAATTCTGGGCAATGGAGGCCGCAGAGAGAGTGAACGTCTTTGATTCCTTCTTGGAGACAGGAAACAAACACGTGATGGAAGTCTCATCGTCAGACAGTCGAGCATTTCTCCAGAAAAATTCTAGTTCTTCAGGAAACATATATGAGTATTTCGTGAGAAATTTCTGAAGCCCAGCCTCTGCTACAGAATCCATTATTTCCGTTAAATCAATTTGGGGGTTTTCATAGAGAAACTTCCAATCAACTATAAGGCCTTCAGTGATCTTGACAATAACTTCAGAGGTTCCAGCAGTAGCTTTCTTGGGTGCCATGAGTGAGCAGTAGACAGAGATTACGAAGGAAAATTTTTCGTTTTTGAAAAAGAGAGAGACTTGTTTTTGCACGAATGGAATAGAGTATAAGAGTGTTTGTGTTCTGCAGAAACTTCAATTTGAATGTTCGGTGTGTTTGAAGTTTGAGATGTTGACACGTGGAGGAGTATAAATCTCAGCCATTAAAATATAACTGTGGACGTGAATTTAGATTAAACAGGCACGGTTTCTTTTAGTAACTGCCACATATACTATTTTGAAGTCCGTTTAAAAGTTTAAAACAGAGACTGAGAGTGATGCGTGTGCCCATGAAAAGCGGATACGTTCTTTATGAAAACTGTTCGGGAATCATAATTTTGAACACTATTTAAATGCCCGCCAAAAATTTGTTAAAGCGTCCGGACTTAGTCAGAATGACGCTTGAAACAATTGAGTGTTATGTGGACGCTTGAAAATCTTGGGAGTCTCTTTCAAGTAACAGGTTGTGCTTTAGCGGTCATTGTAACATATAGAATTATTCCTTTCAGGGTGTATATGAGGACACAGTTTCCCAGTACTTATCATTAGGTCTTGGTAGTAGTGTTTTACTTTTGGTTTAAAATATTCAGCGCCGGTTGTACTCGTCTAAGATACATGGTAATTGTACTGACGCGTGTACATGTGCTGAACCATCTTTGAAAAACGTGATGAGTACCCATGGGTTTTCTTGAGCGAAGGGTGAGGAATGTCAAGTCAGCATTAATTGCATTGATTGACTAATCCACTTTCTCGTTTTAGCGTAGGGTAATGTACGCTTGCTTTTAAAAGGGTCTTTTTACTAACTGCTTTAGCCGGGAATAAAGCTAAGCGTTTAGTTTATTTTGAAAGAAGTGCAGACGCTAAGACAGATTTGTGTAATAAGCGTCAAAAACGGTTTTAAGTGTATGTGCTAAGTGCGTATGACCGATGCAAGGGAAAACATTTTTGGTCATATTCACTTAGGTATAGTTTGCTCTTTGAAGGTTCCCCCTATGTAGGTTCCCCATAAATTTCATAACATACATTGAATTCCCCCTAAATTTCATGCCTAACAAAAGTATGATGTTTCGAATGATTAAGCATTTAGATCAATCATACCTAGTTCACTTCTTAAAGTGAGAAAACGTTGTTCGTTAAGCGCTTTGGTGAAGATATCTGCCAGTTGCTTTTCTGTATTAATGAAGTGCATGGAGATATCTTTCTTTTGAACATGGTCACGTAGAAAGTGATAGCGAATGTCAATGTGTTTGGTTCTAGAGTGAAGAACTGGATTTTGAGTCATTGCTAAGGCGCTTTGATTGTCACAATGGATAGGAGTTGGATCTAGGATTATTCCATAATCTCTAAGTTGTTGCCTCATCCAAAGGATCTGTGCACAACAGCTTCCAGCGGCTACATACTCAGCCTCAGCGGTGGAAGTAGCGATGGACTGTTGCTTCTTACTATGCCATGAAATTAGTCTATCACCTAGAAATTGACATGTTCCACTAGTACTTTTTCTATCTATTTTGCATCCTGCAAAATCTGCATCTGAATAACCGATTAGTTCAAAAGGAGAATCCCTAGGATACCATAAGCCCACATTTTGTGTGCCTTTTAGGTACTTAAGGATTCTTTTAGCAGCAATTAAGTGTGATTCTCTAGGATCAGCTTGAAATCGTGCACACATGCATACTGAGAACATAATATCGGGTCTACTAGCTGTAAGATAAAGAAGTGATCCAATAATACCTCTATAGTTAGTGATATCAATTTTCTTTCCATTATCGTCTCTATCTAGCTTAAGCGTCTGGCTCATTGGAATTTTTGAAGGTGATGCATTTTCCATACCAAATTTCTTGATCATATCTCTAGTATATTTAGTTTGATTTATGAATATGCCATTAGGGAGTTGTTTAACTTGTAATCCTAGGAAGAAAGTTAATTCACCCATCATGCTCATTTCAAATTGATCTTGCATCATTTTCGAAAATTTCTCACATAGACGCTTATTGGTAGATCCAAATATAATATCATCAACATAAATTTGAACTAGGAGAATATCTTCATTATGGGTAATTTTGAATAACGTTGTGTCAACGCTGCCTTTTGAAAAGCCTTTACCTATAAGGAAGATAGAGAGAGTGTCATACCATGCTCGTGGTGCTTGTTTAAGACCATAGAGTGCCTTGTCCAATTTGTAAACCATGCTTTTCCCATGGTTGTTGATGAATCCTGGTGGTTGCTCCACATATACTTCTTCTTGGAGTTTACCATTCAGAAATGCACTCTTTACGTCCATTTGATACACTGTAAATTTGTTAAATGCTGCAAACGCTAGAAACATGCGGATTGCTTCAAGTCGGGCAACTGGAGCGTATGTTTCATCAAAGTCGATGCCCTCTTCTTGACAGTATCCCTGAGCTACGAGTCTGGCTTTGTTTCTAATCACAATTCCATTCTCATCCATTTTGTTTCTATAGACCCATCTAGTTCCAATGACCCCTTGGTGGGTTGGTCTTGGTACTAGCGTCCATACCTTATTTCTTTCAAATTGGTTTAGCTCTTCTTGCATGGCTTCTATCCAACTTGGATCGTTAAGCGCTTCATCCACTTTCTTTGGTTCCATTTGAGATAGGAAGCTTGCAAACATGGCCTCATTTATTGTAGCGGCTCTCGTTCTAACGGGTGCTCCAATATCTCCAATAATTAGTTCTGGTGGATGGTCTCTGAGCCATTTTCTGTCTGGTTGGAACGAGTTAAGAGATTGATCTAACGTTTGATTAAACTGTGTAGGCGCTTGACCAATTCCTTGCGTAGGCGCTTCAGTGTTTGTAGATTGAATTTGCTCTTGATGAACATACCCTTCATGATCATCAGCGTTTCTTGCAATGTCATCGTTGATGTCTTTACGAGTAGTCTTAGGATTAGGTATAATGATTTCATTATCTTCATCAATATCACTATCATCACACAGATTGATTTGTGACGCTTGTTGAGATAAATCTTCAATTCCTGCATCATTAATATTAACCTTACTCGGTTCTTGGTTAGCATCATCAAACACAACATGAATGGATTCTTCAACCTTCGATTTGATCTTATTTAAGATGCGAAAGCTCTTTCCATTTTTGGCGTATCCTAGAAAGATTCCTTCATCTGCTTTAGGATCAAATGTCTTTAGGCTTTGAGAACCATTGTTATGAATGAAACATTTTGAGCCAAATACATGAAAGTATGAAACATTCGGCTTACGTCCCTTCCATAACTCATATGGAGTCTTTTCATGTTGCTTGTTGATCATACACCGGTTCTGAGTGTAGCAAGCAGTGTTAACAGCTTCGGCCCACAACCTTTGAGGCAGCTTAGATTCGGCTAACATAGTCCTAGCGGCTTCTTTAAGCGTTCTGTTCCGCCGTTCAGCAACTCCATTTTGTTGAGGTGTTCTAGGTGCTGAATACTCATGAAGTATTCCAAAGTCTTTACAAAATTTCTCAACAATATGGTTAGTAAATTCAGTTCCTCTATCACTTCTAATTCTTGTTACTTTTAGATCTTTTGAGTTTTGTAGTTGACGAATTAGAGAGGTGAGCTTGGCACTAGTTTCATCTTTAGATGCTAGAAATTCTACCCATGTATAGCGTGAAAAATCATCAACTATTACTAGTGAATACTTTTTACCACTAACGCTCATGATTTGAATAGGACCAAACAAATCTAAATGTAGTAATTCAAGTATTCGAGAGGTCGATAGATGAAGCTTCTTCTTAAAGGATGATTTAACTTGTTTACCCATTTGACAAGCATCACATAAGCGATCTTTATTAAAGGAACCTTTAGGTAATCCCTCTATGAGATTTAGAGATATTAATTGAGAGATTGTTTTGAAATTGAGGTGATTCATTTTTCTGTGCCATAACCAACCTAATTCGTTTTGATTCTTAGCTACGAAGCATGTAGGGTTGTTATCTAATGTTGAATCCCAATCTACTAAGTATACATTGTTTGTTCTTCTTCCTTTTAATTTGGTAGATCCTGTCTTAACATCGATTATCTCGCACAAGTCACTAGAAAATTTAATTTCAAAGCCTTTATCACAAAATTGACTTATGCTTAGGAGATTATGTTTAAGACCCTCGACATAGTATACATCATTGATCATGATGTTCCCCCTATGCATGATACCTATACCTTTAGTTTTACCTTTAGAATTATCACCGAATATAACTTGAGGACCATTGGTTGCACGATAGTTGATCAAGAGGTCCTTTGATCCAGTCATGTGTCTCGATGATCCACTATCTATGTACCATACTGAAGCGTCGGTGTTGGCTCTAGGTACCTGCATTCAAAAGGGCAGATCTAATTTCCTTTAGGTACCCATTTTGTTTTGGGTCCTTCTTTGTTAGTGACGTGAATTAGATTTTTCGGAACCCATATTTGCCTTATCTTCACTACAGGAGAAAGATTGGCCTTCTTGGGTTTCGTTTTGAGTTGCATACCTTTTCTAGATGTATAGAATATCCTTGATTATAGTGATAATCATAATCGTATTCACAATTATCATAGTGTTGATAATATGAACTGGATTGTTTTGGATATGGACGTTTGATTCTGTTTGGTACTGGCTTAGGATGCACTTTTGGTGCGGGACGCTTAACGTTTGATTCACTGGCAGAAAATATCTCCTTAGCTTTTTGAGCGTTTGGATATATTTTCTTTTGTGAGACGTTCACTTTGGTCTTTCCTTTGCCTGAGTCAATGTTGACTTTATCATTAACTTTTGTACCAGTATTTGTTGATTCATTCAGCGTTTGTCTGATTGAACTTTCTTCAACAAAGATTACACCTTTTCCTTTGTTGATTGTTGTAACATTGGACGCTTTGGCTTTATAACTGATTTTATCAAAACCTAGACCGGTCTTTTCACCAAATGCCCTGGTTACTTTAGTCACATTATCTAGCGTTCTAGACGCTTTTGATAATGAAGAGATAAGCTGCTCTGATTTGGCAAGTTTAGCGACCATTTCAGCTTCTCTTTTGACTATTATATCAAGATCACCTTTTAGCTGAGTAATTTCACTCTCGAGTGATTGGTTTTTCTCAATGCACTGTTGCTGAATTTGCAACTCTGCTTTGAGCGTTAAGTTATCACTTCTGAGTGCTGAAATAATACGATGGTGATTTTGGAATAATTGGGTGGCATCTTGACAATCTGTATAATATTCTTTTACTTTGTCAAGTAATTCATCATAAGAGAGAGGATGATACAGATCAGTGGTTACCTCAGATGGTACGTCGTTAGATGCTTCATTTTCTCTTGCCATGAGACAAATGAATGCTGAGTCCTTTGATGGTTCATCATCGCTGCTTTCATCTGATGATTCCAAGTCCTCTTCAGGCGTATAGAGAGGTTCTGATTCTGCTAGCAAGCCTTGTTGTCTCAGGTTGCTCCTGAATTGGTTTCTATCCGTGTGATCTTGCTTTGTAGGTTTAGACACATTTGGATATGGGCAATTAACTTGGAAATGCCCTGGTCTCCTGCAGTTGTAACAAAGATTGGTCTTCATCTTTTGTTCGTTTGTTAATCTTGTGGATCGTTGGTTTAACGCTGCAGGCGCTGAGAGATCTTGCTGAGAAGGAGTTTGATATTGAATTGGCGCTAGGGAGGAGGACGCAGGATAGTGAGGCGTTTGATATTGTGGTTGTATTTGAGGAAGCGCTTGATATGAACTTTGTCCTGGGTGCTTAGGACTGTTTCCCTTCTTTTCATATTTCAGGAATTTCCTGAATCTATTTAGAAGCGCCAGTTTTTTCTTCCTCACTTATGTCCGAACCTTTTTCTTTGATAGGTTTTCCTTTGATTGATGCCATTAGCGCTCCAGATTCGATTACTGGATTACTTACTGCATCACTGGCCGAATTCAGCTCAAATTCAAACGCTTTGAGTTCTGAAAAAGCATCTTCTGGAGTTAGGCTGTCCAGATTGTTTGATTCTCTCATTGCAGTTGTTTTCATCAGGAATTTGCTTGGAAGACTTCTAAAGATTTTGACCACTGTTTCTCGATTTTGTAGCTCCATACCCAGAGATGTTAGTTCAGTGACAAGGGCTGTAAACCTCATGTCTAATTGCTCTAGCGTCTCATTAGGTAGCATCTTGAAGCCGTTGAATTTTTCTTTGGCAATTGATAATTTGTTTTCCTTTATTTGTGCTGAGCCCCCACAAATAGTAGCCAACTTATCCCAAATTTCTTTAGTTGTATTGCATGATTTGACTTTGTTGAATAAGTTGTCATTGTCACCAATGGCTGTGTATAATGCATTCCGACCGACATTGTCCAGATTGGCTCGTCGACGCTCATCGGTGGACCATTCTTGTTTGGGCTTCTCCACATAACCGTCAGGTGTTTCTCCTGTGGCTTCGGGCGCTCTGGTGATAACTTTGTATATTTTGATTGGCCCATCTGAAATGATATCACACATTTCATCATCACATGAACACAAATAAGTAAACGCTTTGACCTTCCAAGAGTCATAATTTGACTCGGTCAACTTGGGAACTTTAGAAAATGCCATGAAGAATTTTAAAGTAATTTTGAAGCGACTATATAAAAAGATGGATCTGAACAAGCAGTTACGCTTGGAAACGCTTAGGTTTCAACTTCAACCGCTCTGATACCACTTGTTGGTCCCAAGTGGTATACGAAAGGGTCTAGAAGGGGGGGGGGGTTGAATAGACCCTTAAGTCTTTTTCGACTTCTTAAAAATTCGTATCACTTTGAAGTATTTGAACGCTTGACAAGTTTAAGCGCTGGATGTGACGCTTGAGGAAACGTTAACTTAGACTCGGTGATTTCAACGCTTACCAAAGTAGGGCAGAGTTGAGTCACTAAATCAGAGTTAGCACAGCGGAAGTATTTTATAGCTTAGCGTTCAGTTAACTGATCGAAAGTGGTTGCTTAGTTGTTTTAAGGCTTTATCAGAATGTTATGCAGTATGAATAGTAAAGCAGTAAAACAATGAATGCTTAAAGAGGTAAATGACACAAGATATTTGCAAGGTTCACTGGGTGATGTAATCCCAGCTACGTCCTTCTTCTCCTTTTATCAGGGAGGTTTTTCCACTATGATGATTATCGAAGAGTCACACAGAGACTTCTACAAGATAGAGGGAGATTGGATATGATCTTGGAACTCCTTGGTCACACAGATTTCAGCTCCACTAAAGATCTTCTATCCCCTTGCTTCTTTCACTCAGAAATGGTGCAAGTTACTCTTGATCTCGGAACTCCTTGGTCACACAGATTTCAGCTCCAATAGAGATCAACTTCAACAAGCTTCTTTTACACAAAAATACTGCTTGCAAGTCAACCAGCTTTCTCACTCAGATGAAAGGTGTTGATGGTTTTTGGTCACGAGTTTGTTTGTTTTTGGAAAGTTCAAACAACTTGAGGATATCTCAATGGTAGTATATGTTCTTCTTAAAAAGAGATTTGAGATATGGGTGACTGTCTCTAGAATATTTGTGAAAAGCTTATATGGATATTTGGCTATGATTTTTAGTAAGCTTTTCTTTCAACAAGGTAGGTATTTTTTGTGTGTGTCCCTTTTCATCTAATTACTTGTTTGTTGAAAGAGCTATTTATAAGGTATTGGTGGTTTTTGTCCGTTTGACTCGGTTGGAGTCTCGTTTCCCCAAACATTCCTTGAGTTCAGACATTTCTAACTTTGGGTGTATTTAATTGGTTGGGCATGGTCTTGGTTTCATAAATCTGACAGTCTAGGTCAAGGATATGGCTTGCCCATAAGTTATAGTGCTTATATTTTAATAGCACTTATCCGACTTTTAATGCATCTTGTTTTATTTCCGTTGGAAATAATTCGTCCGTTTGATTCATGCATTTTTTTAAGTCTTTGGATGGTTTTGGGTCTAAATTCTTTTTCAGGTTACGTTCTTTGTGGGTTGTGTTGGTTTAACCTTTTTTTGGACGCTTGCTGAAGAGAATAGTTATTCTCGTGTATCAGACGCTTGGACTGATCCTGACTTTCTTTTCTTTATTTCAGACGCTTACTCTTCAATCTTGTCTTGATGGTCTCACTGAAAATTCCGTCATTTCACTTGATGTTGAGTATTCGGCCTGAGTTATCCATTCGTAGTTTGAGCACTGGGATAATCCCTAAAGCGTTTGACGGACGCTTCAAGATATCTTTATCCATTGTAGCTTTAGACGCTTGATCTTCACCTTCATCACTTGGTAGACTCACCCAGAATTTTCCTAAGTGTTTTAGTGTCACATACTTAGTCTAATGAATTCTACAAAGATAAATACTATAAGCCTAAGATAAATAAGCTTTCAGGTACTTATACATAATCATTCTATGAAAGCTTTCACACTTTTCGGAGTCTAACAGAAAGTCCTATTTGTCATCATCAAAACATCTAATATGAAATTCCTAACAATTTGAATTAAAAAAAAAAAATAGCAGATACCCCCCCCAACCTATGAGGTGATGTGCGCTTTGCCCCTTGATCACCTATGCGGTTTGTAGCACTTTGCCCCCTGTGTGCTGCCTGAAGCTGACCGAGGGGGCAAAGTGCACATATATGATAGTTTAGGGTGTTGAGTGCAACTTTTAATAGTTTGGGGGCAAAGCGCACATCACCTTATAGTTTGGGGGGGGGGGGTATCTGCTATTTTCTCTAAAAAAAATCTGGTGATGTGCGCTTTGCTCCTTCACCTATGCTGTTTGTAGCACTTTGCCCCCTGTGTGCTGCCCGAAGCTGACCGAGGGGGCAAAGTGCACATATATGATAGTTTAGGGTGTTGAGTGCGAGTTTTAATAGTTTGGGGGGCAAAGTGCACATCACCTAATAGTTTTTTTGGGGGGGGGGGGGTATTTGCTATTTTCTCTAATTCGAATACCATAAAATGTTATATGTAAGGAATATTATCCGACTATGATGACCATAACAATTGATCTACATCGGGCATAAGATCCCAAAAATGACCCCTCTTGACAAGGAGTGCCCCATCTTGGCTAACGCATCTGCACAAGAGTTTCCGTTGCGCTTCGTGTGAATAATCCTACTATTCCATGGTTTATTTAATAACTGATGACAATCCTCAATAGCACCTCCAAGGGGGTGGGTACAGGTATCCGCTTTTAGTACAAGGTTCACCACCACCTCCGAATCAACTTCGACTTCAATGTTCTCCACTTGTCTATTCCATGCAAATCTGAGTCCTTCCCGTAGGGCAAGAAGCTCACCGTGTTGATCGTTTGTTTGATGTGCAATTTAAAAAGTGTTTTAACGAGAGAAAGAGTCGCATAGGTACAATGTACTCGCAGTTAAATAAATTAATATATAATGAATAGCTAATACTTATAATGTTATTGATTTAAACTCTACACCAAGTGTATTAATCTTTAACTTTTAATTAGATGATGAAAACAAATCTAGAGTAACAATCTATGTTTATTTGTTTGTGCGAAATTATGGGAGTATGGGCATATAAGGGTGTGGGCTAAACTGTCCGTGCACGTGTACGTTTGTGTGTAAGGCAAAGATTTTTTACATTTTCATTTAATATGGATTAAACTTCACTACAAAAAAAATAAATATTAGTAACAAAATATCAAGTGACAATGTCAAAGTTGTTACTAATTATAAATTTTTAGTCATAAGAATTTTTGTTTTGTCACAAGATATTAGTAACAAAATATCAAGTGACAATGTTTTACATGTTTAATAGTGACAAAATTTGTATAGAAATTGTCACTTTTAATAGTTAGTGACAAAGAAATTGTTGTCACTATTGGCAATTAGTGACACCCCTATAGTGACCACTTGGTGACAACAAATATAGTTGTCACTTTATTTGTGTTGTCACTATACATGTGTCACTAATTGTCAATAGTGACAACTTTAAAAAAACTCTTGTCACTAAAAATTCTTATTGTGACAAAGCAAAAACTATTGTCACTCATTATGTGTATCTAATGACAATTTTAATATTGTCACTTCAAATTTTGTCACTAATATTATTTTTTGCTGTAGTGCGTGTTAATCTTTTTTTTGGCCATTCCCTTGAACCAAAGCAAGAGGGAAAAACAAAACCCACATAGGCATATATAACCGAAAAAGGAGGCATGCAACACGAGAAAATATGTTTCATCAAGTATTCTATAAAAAAAACTAAGTGTACATATTTTTTTAAATACACATTTACAAATATATTATAAGCGCCTTAGCGTGTATGTGAAAACGACATAGAAATAAATTATCCAAAATGGTAATTATGTGCATGAAATTTTGTGTTTGCGTGTGTGAGACTGAGAGAGGGGTGTGGTGTTTGCATGGATAGAAAAAGGGAAGACGTACGAGATGGGTAAGCTTCACATTTGAAGAACCCAAGAAGAAAGGGGAAACGTTCCAAAAAAAGGCATTTCGAAGTAATGGAAACTAATTAAAGCTGCTTTACTTCTTCTCATTTCCCCTTGC
Source organism: Buddleja alternifolia (assembly GCA_019426215.1). Taxonomy (NCBI): domain Eukaryota; kingdom Viridiplantae; phylum Streptophyta; class Magnoliopsida; order Lamiales; family Scrophulariaceae; genus Buddleja; species Buddleja alternifolia. The sequence continues at coordinate 62,289 of WHWC01000079.1, read as the reverse complement.
TCTTCATTTTTGGTGTTTATCATCGGGTCTACCATTTTATGGTGGTTTTTTTTATATTCAATTGCAATTAGACCTTATTTGATCCAGATTATTCAAGGTAGTGAGAAATCCCCACAAAGAATCCAATAATAATAATAATAATAATAATAATAATAATGATCCAGATTATTCAAGGTAGTGAGAAATCCCCACAAAGAATCCAATAATATTCATAATAATAATAATAATAATGATGATGATGATGATGATGATGATGATGATGATGAAGATGATAATAATAATAATGATCATGATGATATCTTTACAAAAGCTTATAGTCATTATTAGGTTTGGATCGAAGTACACGGAACTTTTTTTTTTTTTCCAGAAAAATCAATCTTATATATCATTCAATCGAATGTTTACAACGCCTGGAACGATACAATTCATATCGACTCAAACGATGTAGTAAGAACATCTGAAACATCAACTATCAAGTTTTTTGAAGATAATAAATCTTAATAACTCACAAACTAATACAAGAAAATTCTTGTACAACTCCTATTCAATGATAGACGAAACTCTCATTCGAGAGAGAAACCAAACTCTCATATGAGAGAGAAAATAAAATATTAAACAAAAAATCTAAAACGCTACATAAAAACTTTTGTATCACCGTCTTCATCTCGTCAGATCTGTCTCTGTCTCGTTAGATCCATATCCGTCTCGTCAAATTTGAAGATGTGATGTACAACTTGAAGAAGGGTACTCCAACTCAACCCGCTGACGATAATGGTGATAACAGTTGTGAAGTGGACGACTGTTTCAAAGTACACGGAACTTAGATACTAGATAATTACAATTATTTATATAACTGGGACATGCATGAGATTCATAATATATAATCATTTGTGATTATATTGGTGCCTGGAATCTAGACTCCTTATATTGATATCGTTCATTCGTTTTCTAATTCGATTTGATTGTAATTGATAGAATTCTATGGGAAGAATATTTGAGATATATTTGTATATATGTAATTTGTTAAAGTAAAATATACAATACAGATGTATATAAACGAAGCTACAATAAATGAGTTCAACTAGACAAACGTTTGAGATGGTAGTTAAATATATATTAAAAAATATCAACAACCTCGCCCACACCCCGCAATCTGATCAAAGGGACCAACCCAAAGATTGGTCCGATGACGAACAAACTTGGCTAGAGATATAGATTTGGTGGAAATGCCAGTGATATGCTCTGTTGTATGGACATCTTTTAAGACATCTCCACATGCAACTTTCTCACACACAAATTGATAGTTGATCTCAATATGTTTGGTGCGAGCATTAAAGACCTAATTAAGAACAAGATGGATAGCGATCACATTATTGCAATAAACCCAAACAAGATAAGGTAAAACAACATTGAGATGACGGAGGATGTACCAAAGCCCATTTAACAACAGCAAAAGCAACTCAATGGTACTCAGGCTCAGTACTAGAGCGTGAGGCAGTCTCCTGATTCTTCGAAGACTATGAAATGAGATTTTCACCAAGATATACAACATAACGTATGGTAGAACGACACATGTTGGGACGTCTAGTCCAGTCTAAGTCAACATAAACGGTAAGAGAGTTCAAGGTGGAAGGTTGAAGAAGAAGGCCAAATTCAAGAGTACCCCGAAGATACCAAAGAATTCTCCTAATCATCTTAAAATGAGCAACGCGAGGACCAGGTACATACTAGCTGAACAATGCAATTGATTAACAAGCTTTCTCAGGACACGCATGGATGAGATACTAGAAAACACCAACTATATTGCGGTAAAGTGCCAAACTAGAGAACGGGTCACCTTCAAATGCACATGGAATAGACTTGGCAGATAGAGGTGATGCGTTGCGTTTCACACCAATCACTTCCAACTGCTCAAAAAGGTCTTTCAAATACTTCTACGAAAAAAGTAATCCGTGAAAGTCTCTAGTGGCATGAACCAAAAAGTAGTGAAGATTACCTAAATCTTTCATAGCAAGCGCTTGAGGCATACGACTGGCCAGAGTAGAAAGCGTTTGTGCAAATCATTCTAACTTAAGATAATATAATATAACAAAAGAATCATCACAATAGTGAAATTAGAGTAGAAGACGAATATAGACATATTAGCCTTGCCGTTGTGGGAGCCATGACGAAGTAAATATTATTCGAATTTCTGAAACCAGTCCCAAGGAGCCTATTTCAAACTAGATAAAGCCTTTCTCAACGTGAACATATGATAAGTATATTGGGGATCCACAAACCACGGGAATCATCATATAGCAATGAGATCATCATGATGAAAGACATTCCTTACATATACTTGTCGAACAGTCCAACAATGAGATGTAGCGACGGAGAGGAATGTATGTATACGTCACTCAAGAATTGTCTAAGAGGGGGGTGAATTAAGAATTTAAAAATTTGACAACAGAACTTAAGAAATACCAAAAATAATAAATTGAATAATACTTCTTTTATTGAATGAGGAAGAATGGAACATATAAATTCCAGAGACAAAATCCAAACGTTAATTGGAAAACAAATAATGTTATCTAAAGGATATAACAAACACACTCGATATGGAGGATTGAGAATGCTCAAAAGACCCTGGAGACTAAGTGTGAAACGAGATGGAATTTCCACACAACTACTCTAATATGGATTACAAGAGAGACTTGACTCTATACTCCTTCCTAATCACCCGTGTTTGAGAAGAGGAACTCGAAGCAGCCACTGACACTTCTTCTTCCTCACTGGAACAGAAGATTTACCTAAACAGAACAATTACACGAAATAAGTGTATTTCTTAGAATGTCTTAGAATTCTTGCAAATGGCTGAAGTCATATAATGCATATATATAGAGAGAGAGCAGAAAGCATGATAAGGAAAGGGAATAAGTGCAAAGCGGTTCTTTTCAAACATAGGCACAAACGGCTTCTTACCTAATAAAAGAGAATAAGTGAAGCATTGAGAAAAGTAAGGCTAGATATCAGAATAAATCATAAGACATAATCTAGGCCTATATTAAGACATGTGATGGATAAAATAAGGAATAAAATAAAAGTTTACTAAGAAAAGATATGATTGTACTTCCCTTATGTAGGATCCTAACTTGTTGGAGAGATCAAGCAATCTGCATACACAAGGAAAGTAATTAGTGGAGGGAATATATGTTTGTCATCATCAAAAGCATTCAAGATTTATTACAACCAAAAAGGTCAACAATCTCCCCCTTTTTGATGATGACAAGTAATAAGATACCTCATTCGGATAAACAGGATATTGATTGGAATGATCTTACCAAAAGATCCCCCAGAATAGATGATTCCTCCCCCTGTCTAAATAATGATTGCGAAGAAGCATAAAATCATTGATCACAATACAACTAGGACTTATATTAAGGACCATAATGAAGTACCGATTATCTCCCCCTTCATCAACAAAAAGCAGTTGGGAGCCAAAATATCAAGTATGTGCAAACTTAGGAAGTTCCATAACATCAAGTTTAGATCTTCCGTCCGTTAATCTATCAAAGTTAAGAGCTTTAGTAAAGATATCAGCTAATTGCAAATTGGTACTTACAAAATTTATAGTAACATAACCTTTTTAAACATGATCACAGATGAAATGACGTTTTACTTCAATATGTTTGGTACAATAGTGATGCACTGGATTTTTAGTGATGCTGATCGCACTAGTATTGTCACAAAAAATGGGAATACGATAAAAGTGGAGATTGTAGTCTTGCAAAGTTTGTTTCATGCATAAAAGCTGAGCGCAACAATTACCAATAGCTATGTACTCCGCCCCAGTGGTTGAAAGAGCTACGGCATTTTGCCTTTTGCTATACCAGGCCACTAAACTTTCACCAAGAATTTGACAAGTTCCACTAGTACTTTTGCGATTAACCTTACAACCAGCGTAGTCAACATCAGAATATTCGATGAGATCAAAGCTGGTAGTGACAGGATATGAAAGGCCATAGCCAACTGTTCCTTTCAAATATTTCAAGATGCGCTTGACAGAAATAAGATGAAACTCCTAACGTTCAGATTAGAACTGAGCACTTAGACATGTAGCAAACATGATGTCCAGACGACTAGCAGTTAAATAGAGTAAACTACCAATCACACCTCGAAAGTGTCTCTCATTGATGGACTTACCAGATTCATCCTCATCAAGTTTTGTGGAAGTGCATATTGGAGTTGATATTGGATTGCACTCATCCATTTGGAACTTCTGAATGAGCTCTTTTGTGTATTTTTCTTGAGAAATGAAAATCCCAGTTGAAGTTTGTTTTACTTGAAGGTCGATAAAGTAATTCACTTCTCCCATTAAGCTCATCTCAAATTCTTGTTGCATATCATTCGAGAAACTTTCACACAAACTATGGTTAGTTACACCAAAAATGATGTCATCCACGTATATTTGAACCAATAAAAGATTATTTTTGTGGTACTTTATAAATAGAGTGGTAGCAATAATTCCCGTAGAAAATCCTTTGTTAACAAGAAATTTACTCAATCTTTCATACCAGGACCAAGGAGCCTATTTTAACCCATAAAGAGCTTTTCATAACTTGAAAACATGTTTTAGAAAAGAGTCATATGTGAAACCAGGAGATTGTTTAACATATACCTCTTCATTTATAAAACCATTTAAAAAGGCACTTGTAATGTCCATTTTAAAAAGAGTGAATTTCTTAAAAACAACAAAGGCGAGCAACATGCGAATGGACTCAAGTCTAGCTACTGGAGCGTATGTTTCATCGTAGTCAATACTTTTTTCCTGACTGTAGCCTTTAGCTACCAATCTAGCTTTGTTTCGAGTCACCTTACCATTTTCATCAAGTTTGTTTATGAAGACCCATTTGGTACCAATGACTAGATGATCAGTGGGTCTTTTTACGAACGTCCAAACTTGATTCTTTTCGAATTGAGCAAGCTCTTCCTCCATAGCCTTTATCCAGGAATTATCTTTTAATGCCTCATCAATATTTTCTGGTTTTGTAAGAGATAGAAAAGCACAACTACCTGTGTTTGGAATATTGGCTCCATCCTGCTTCAGGCTGGATCTAGTGGTGATTCCAGCATTTGGATTTCCTAGGATGATTTCTATTGGATGACTTGAAGCATGCTTGCATTTTCTTTGTCTGGGTAGTTCCAACAGTTGTTGGATCTTTCGACACTTCTTCATCATCAGGGTTAATGTTGATGTTGACTTCTGTACTTGGTACATCCGGATCTTTCGGAGGAGAAGCAGAATTTTCAAAGTTGGACTTCCAATTATACTTGCAGGTTCTGAGCTCAAAGATTCTTTTGATGTGGAAGGGTTAGTTTCATCAAAGGTAACATGCATAGATTCCTGAATGTTTCTTTTACGTTTATTGTAAACACGATAAGATTTATTGTGAGTCGAATAACCCCTAAAGATTCCTTCATCAGCCTTGGAATAAAATTTTGTGAGATAGTCCCTATCATTCAAAATGAAGCATTTGCATCCAAAGACACGAAAATAGGATATATTTGGGACTTTGTTATACCATAATCCAAAAAGAGTTTTTCTAATTAAAGGTCTTAGGAAATCTCTATTTGAAACATAATAGGCAGTATTAACAGCTTCTCCCCAAAAGAAAGTGGGCAAGTCATATTCATGGAGCATGGTTCTAGCCATTTCTTGTAAAACACGATTTTTTTCTTTCCCCTACCCCATTTTGTTGAGGGGTTTTAGGTGAGGAGAAGTTATGATTATATCCATTTTCTTCACAGAATGATGTAAAATTATTTTCCTCAAATTCGGTAACGTGACCTCTACGAATGTGTTTGATGGAAATTCCTTTGTAATTTTGCAAACGTTTAGTGAGGGGAATAATGGAATCCAAAGCTTCATTTTTGTGAGCTAAAAAAAGTACCCAAGTAAGCCGAGTGTAGTCATCTATAATTACGAAAGCATATTTCTTACCAGCAATGGTTGCAGTTTTCATTGATCCAAAAAGGTCTAGATGGAGAAGTTCCAAAGGGTAGGATGTAGAAATATCATGCTTTGGTTTGAAAGAGCTCTTGACTTGCTTTCCTTTTTGACATGCGTCACAAATCTTGTTCTTGATAAATGGAATCTTGGGGGATGCCTCTGTTTTGTTTTGAACATAAAAACACAATGGAAATAAAAATACCCGCGGTGGATTCATCTTTGATTCCACATATTTAAATCATGTTGAGAAATATGTACCTTTTCGTGTAATTAAAAATTCTGAACCAGCATCTTGATTCTTTTTGGAGTAGCAATAACGTCACTGCCTCTAAATCACCACGCCAGAATCGAAAGCAAAAATCCCTTCTTTTCTTCTCCTGTTGGACGGCTCGAGAGATGAGAGAGAGGTAGAGAGTTTTACTTGGAGAGAAAGATATATGTGAGGTATGGTTTAATTATTCACTAAGTAGTATATTTATACTACAACTAGAGTAATTAACCTAGTTAACTAAAGGCCCCGACGCCGAACTTGGGTGTTTTTAATGCCCTCCGAACTTAGTCCAATTTGTGTATTTATTTAATTAATATAATTTATCCAATAAATATATCAATTAAATAACTAACTTACACAGGTTAATTCAATAATTAATTTCACTATGAAATTAATTAACTCATTAACTTAATTAATAAGATCATCTAATGATCAATTAATTAGTCACGATATCAAATACCAAAAGATTTCTCTCAAGTTTTATTCCATGCTTTTGACTTTACAATTCCTTAAAGCACGGCTCTTTAGGTTCGTCTCAATAGATAATTAGGAGGAAACCAAAAGGATGTGGTCTACATCATAGCCCAATTGAGAACGAATGTATAGAATCATTCCAAACCTTTCATGCTGTGAATACCGTACGAGTATAAACCCTTTATTCATATATCCTAGTCAAGTGAGAGTCATGGTTTAGTCAAACTCACTGGAATTGACTATATGCTTAGCTCATAATGAATCAAGGTCACTGAGTGTACTTTCATGTCCAACACAAGTATCTCTAATGCTTTGGCCAAAGTCTTTGACCTCACTCATTCATGAAGGCATAGGATATTTAGCTCATTTACCTATGAGAGAATAAATCTCATATTGCTAATTAATTAAGATTGCTACTTGCCCATCAAGCTGCACTTCGAGGTCGACCCCACCAACAAGTGAAATGGATCTAACTATTTTAATGACAGACTTGATGTCACAAGCACATCTTCAACGTGATTACTCAGGTCTAAGATTCACGAGTACCTATCACAACTTATCAGTTTTGTCATTGACTTTCATTGAGTGAAAACCCATGTGACATAACTGATGCGAGCCGAGTTCGAACACACCAGTCTAACTGATGTGTCTATGATATAAGTTCCCAATATCATACTCATAGTGTTCGAATGGTACTTCCATGTCAAAACTTACATCATACAAGTCTATATCCAGTAATGATGCCAGTCAATACTCTCTTTGACTTGCAAACCAATTTAGATATTAAGGACCAAACACTTCTAGTGCCATTCTTCCTAACCTATAGGGAGTAGAATGTTCGCCTTAATATCAAGGACTAATTGTTGTTTATTTAAACCTTACAAATGGCTATAAGAAACAACATCAAATGCCTTTTATTAAAACAAGAATGTTTAGATACAAAAAAATGCCCTATAATTCTATCCTCTTATGGCATTTGAAGGCATAAATCTAACAATCTCCCACTTGCACTCAATGCCATTTTCTATGGTATTTGATACCCATCTTTTCAAGATGTTTGTGTAGCACCGCCTGTGCCAATGGCTTGGTTAATGGGTCAGCGACGTTGTCTGCTGAGGCTATTTTCTGAACAAATATGTCTCCTCTAGCAACGATCTCTCTTATCTTATGATATGATATCTTCTCTTAATGTGTTTGGACTTATTGTGAGTCCTGGGTTCCTTTGCCTGCGCTATTGCTCCATTATTGTCACAATAAAGTGGCAACAGGAGCTCCGCGCTTGGAACCACTTGAAGTTCTCCAAGAAACTTCTTTAGCCAAATAGCCTCTTTGGTTGCCTCAGAGGCATCCACGTATTCAGCCTCTATGGTGGAATTTGTGGTTGTGCTTTGTTTGGAATTTTTCCAAGACACCGCCCCACCGTTGAGGGTGAATATGAACCCCGATGTGGATTTTCGGTCATCGACATCTGATTGGAAATCTGAGTCGGTGTATCCATCCACTCTTAGGTCACCGCTCCCACAGATGAGAATCATATCCTTTGTTCTTTTCAGATACTTCAGGATATTTTTCACAACTGTCCAGTGTTTGTTGCCTGGGTTTGCTTGAAATCGACTAACAACGCTTACTGCATAAGCAATGTCAGGTCGTGTACACAACATTATGTACATCAAACTACCCACTGCTGATGCATAGGGAATAATGCTCATCTCTTCTTTATCTTCCTCACTTTGAGGACACATAGTCTTTGAGAGTTTTTTCCATGACTCATTGGCAGGAACCCTTTCTTAGAATCTTCCATCCTAAATCTCTTTAGGACCTTTTCTAAGTAAAGGGCTTGAGAGGGCCCTATCATTCTATTTGTTCGATCTCCGTAGATTCAAATGTCTAGAATGTTTGTAGCTTCTCCCAAGTCTTTCATGGAGAAAGTACTCGAAAGCCACTTCTTAACAGTGGTGAGCATTCCTATATCATTTCATATCAGAAATATTTCATCTACATATAGCACAAGGAATGATATCTTTGTCAGACACCCCGACCGACCCTTAGATGTAACTCACATAAGCCACACGATCAGGCCAAGGGGCGATGACCTATTTTCTTCCTTGGAAATATTATGGTTTTCTAAAATAATAGAATATATCCCTTTAAAAATAAAAGCAAATCATTTTTTTATTTTAAACGTCAAACCCAGTATCTTCATCCCAGTATTAACATACTTATGTTTACAAAACCATAACAGAGCGGTTATACAAATCAACATTAGGGTACAAAAGTGCTCGAAGCATGGCACATGAACATAGCTCTATCTGACCGCTCTGGAGACTTGAGCAACCTTCACATATTAACATGATCATCACCTGCATCATAAGAACCTAATGAGCTAATGGCTCAGTAAGAAGAAACTCATATTTTTAAAAGCAACGTTTCACGTATCACATACGACAGGCAATAATGCAAAGTTCAGTTAAAAATTTTCTTTTTCCTTTTATCCTTTCCTTTTGGATACCCTCAAAGTGTGGTATTCGACTGATAGTGGTAGGCGTCCATTTTCGGAACCTGTTCATAACAATTGGCCAATGGAAGAGCCATCACGGGGTTCTCATAACCGACCTTTCGGCCCTATGATAGTAACCGCTGGCTCTTTCATACATCATGGCTTTATCTATCTTGTCTTTTACTCCTCAAGGTATTCACCACCAGGACATCGTGGCTTTATGTATCTTGGCTTTTACACCTCAAGGTATTCACCACTAGTCTTTTGGGTCTGCCGATCCTACCCGTGTCCCATGCCTACCCGACCATCAATCCAATACCATACCTCCCTTTTTCAAATTATTTTCTTTACGTGTGCATCAACATCATGCATCATAATCATATATACACAATAAACAAGAAATAAACATTCATTCCCAAGTAATTATCTTAAAACATCATAAACATATATACCTCAACACTTTACACAATAGGCAAGTAATAACATTCATTTCCAAACAATTATCTTAAAACATCGTAAACATGTATAATATGGTCCTTATGAAGCAGAAAACGAACTTCAACCTACCTTAAGTCCTTTGCAATGAAGTAGAAAAGATGACTCTACCGAAGCTAGCTAATGATACTTCTTCCTAATTTTAGATGTGCAATAATCTGTAGAAAGGGTATATAACATAACTAAATACAATCCTATATAATTATTCCAAATTCACAGATTAAATTGAAGAACAATCGGTAAAAGATTTACTTGTAATGGCCACTTCGATTTGCCTAGCTCCCTTTACCTATTACTCTTCCTTTCTTATTTTTCCTTGAATTTTTTTTAATTAACTAGCGATAAATGCTAGACGTCGTGTCTGCTTAGACGTCATGCCTGCTTAACTAGTGATAAACGTTAGCAAAAATGTACCTTCAATGCAGTTATCATTTAATTAGAAAGTAATCATGTTCGTGCAATCATGCCATTTATAGTCAATAATAAATGCTAACTATATGACATGCTTATTGTTGGCTGCGTGAGAGATAATTGGGCATTACAATCTTGCTCCCACTAACCTTCTTATAAACGCATGGCCCATCTTCATTTTTGATGAAGTTAAATCCTTTGACTGCTTCATCAAATAGTAGATTCCAGCTACGAGATCTTGTTTGAGTCCATAAATGGACCTTTCAAGTTTGCACACCTTATGGATAACTTCTTCGGATACAAAACCTTTAGGCTGTTCCATATAGATATCCTCTTCTAGGAAAAGCAGTTTGCCATATCTCATAATCTAGGTGAGCTGCTATCGCAGGTAGAATTCTTATAGACTTGATCATGGTTACTGGCGAAAAGGTTTCTTGATAGTCAATTCCTTTTTTTTTTACTATACCCCTTCGCCACTAGCTTGGCTTTATAAGTGTCAACCTTGCCATCAACACCAATCTTTCTCTTGTAAATCTATTTACACCCGTTTGGTACAATACTATCCGACCGATCTACAAGTGTCCAGACTTGGTTTGAATGCATCGAGTCTATTTCTGTTTGCATAGCTTCACGCCATCTCGCGGCATCCATATCCACCATCGGTTGATCATAGGTGGAGGGATCATCTCCTTGACCCTCTTCTAATACAGAAAAGAGGTTTGTCTCCCTCTGCAGTAGATATCCGTACCTCTCAGGCGGTTGAGATACCCTACTTGATCTTCGCGGTTGTGGTTGTGATACAAAAGGTTCGGTTCTTACTTCCTGTATAGATGTATCCACCGGAGTTTCATCTTTTACTTCAAGAAGAATTCTTCTATCTGCTCCACCTTCTTGAATGAACTCATCTTCAAGAAAGTGAGCTTGTAAAGCTACAATGATCCTTTGATCATCGTGTTGGTAAAAGAGGTATCCCATGGAATCCTCAGGATAACCAATGAAACGCCTTTTTAAGGATCTAGCCTCTAATTAGTCTACTTTAGTCTTTTTGACATAAGTAGGACATCCCCAAATCCTAATGTGATTAAAACTTGGTTTCCTATTTCTCCATATCTCATATGGTGTCCTAGGAACGGACTTAGAGGGACATCTATTTAAAATGTGTACAACTTAAGGAGCGCTTGACCCCACAGTGAAATGGGTAAGTAAGTGTAGCTGAGCATGGAACGATCCATGTCCAACAAAGTTCAATTTCTTCGTTCGGCTACTCCATTCAACTGTGGTATTGCTAGAGGTGTGAGCTGTAATACTATGCCACTCTCTCTGAGGTATTCATCAAACTCCACACTCATATATTCTCCTCCTCGGTCAAGTCGAAGAGCTCTTATTTGTTGCCCAATTCGATTTTCCACTAAAACCTTGAATTCTTTAAATTTATCAATGGATTCAAACTTTTGCTTTATTAAGTACACTAGACCATATCTTGAATGGTCATTAGTGAATGTGATAAAGTAAAGGAAACCTCCATGAGCCATTTCTCCAAATGGTCCACAAACATCGGTATGTACTAAACCTAAGATTTGCGAGGCTCTTTGAAAAGTCCCTGTGAAGGGAGATCTAGCCGTCTTGCCTTTGAGACAAGACTCACAAGTAGGATAGGGATCCAATCCCAATGGACAAATAAGTCCATATTTCTCCATTTTGTGAATTTTGTGTTCGCCGGCATGGCCTAGTCTAACATGCCAAATTAATCTTTGGTTAATTCCTTGCCTACCACATTTCCTTTACATAGTATTTACAGAACACTCATTTTGGACATTGACATAATACAAAACATTTACTAAAGAAGCAAAGCCTACTAATTTATTACCATAATAAATGTTGCAATGTTCATCCATAGAATGGAAAGTATAACATTTTTTTAACTAAAAGGGGAATTGAAACAATGTTTTTAAGCCCATTGGGCAAAACTAAATGTCCAGAATTCAAAAATAATGAGGTAGATCTAATTCCAATAGCTGTGACGCTCTGTCCGCTTCCTACTCTTATCTTCACCTCATCACTGTCCAGCTTCTGTCCTCGCACCAAGTCCTGATTCATATAACAAATGTGAGCACTAGCTCCAGAATCAAGAATCCAAGATGTAGAGAAAATGGTCATAGAACAATAAGTTTCATGAACATAAAGTTCTATACATTGTGCACCTTGGTCTATGTTTGGACAGTTCCTTCTCCAGTGGTCCAGCTCACCGCAGTTCAGACATCTGTCTGTTTTCTTTGGCCCTTTACGCTTGCGAAGCACAGGAGCTTTCCCCTTGTTCTTATCGACACCACCCTGAGCTCCAAGCTCACCACGCTGCTTATTGGTTTTCTTCTTCTTATTCTTGCCCTTTTGGGGTCCAGAGGAGATAACCAGTGCAGTTTCCTTTCCCTTGCACTTCAATTGAGATTGTGCACTAGTTAATTTGTTCACTAGACCAGTTAAGTTGCATTCAATCTCGTTGCAATTGAAGTTCATGAAAAATTGGGAGAAGGAATCAGGAAGAGACTGCAAAACAAGATCCGTTTGAACTTGTGGGTTCATTGTAAAATTGAGAGCCTCCAATCTCTCAATCCTCGCTATCATCTTGAGGACATGATCCCCAACTTTTTCACTCTCTCTCATTTGTGGCTCCAAAGAGCTCTTTAAATATTTCATATTTTGCAGTGCGGCTGTGCTCACCATAGAGCTCAACCAAGTGTGCCAAGACAGCCCTCGCTGAGGTCATCTTCTCGTGGGACCTTTGTAGCTTGTTTGTCATCGAGCCAAGCATGTACCCACGCACTCGGACGTCGTCCTTTATCCATTTTTCATGAGCTTGGACTTCTTCCTCGTTGGCACATGTTCTGGCAGGTGGAGCAAGGATGTCTGTGTCTAACACATATCCCAAGGACTCCATGTTAAGAACAATTCTCAAGTTTCTTAGCCAGTCCACGTAGTTGGGTCCGGTAAGAATGTTCGTTTCAAGTAAAACGGAAAGTGGGTTGATAGTCATTTTGTTTTAAGAGATAAAACAATTTATAACTGTAGAAAATAAACCAGACTTGATTAGATGATTGTAACTAAACTATAACTAAGTTAAAATCAAGGACTTCGATTTATGACTTGGCTCCCACTACATTTTTCGAGATTCACACTCCCACTGTGAAAATCGGAAGTCATCATTGTTTGTTACTTCGTAGTGGAGATTGATTTTTTTAATCAATGTAATGGATGGATTCCCTTTAACGATATTTGGTCTATTACTTACATTAAAGTGATGTCTAACATCAATCTATCCAATAGACGGTCCAATCTTATAATCCATCAAAATCGCAACCCTTTAATGATATATAGGTTTGTGGACTATCTAAGTTAATTCCCACTAACACCTTTTAATCTAACATTTCAATTTCACCTTGCAACCCTTTAACGATATTTGGGGTGAAATATGTCTCGATTAAGGCATCTAATGCACTTTATGAAATCTCATAATTGCGTCTTAATATATGACCCCCACTTACTGCGAAGATGCCATGTATCAGATTCAAATCTTGATTTCATCAGGCTCAGTGTAAGGATTGGACGACTAGCGCCCCTTTTAAATCTTAGTATTATTTCGTTTGGGAGAATTAATGTTCTAAACATTTAATTATGTCTCACTTTGCACATTATCATTTTTATAGAACATGATTGGATTGTACATGCATTCTTACATCTAATGAAACATGCATTGTAATCAATTAAACCATCACATGTATTCACGGGCTTTTCTAGAGGGCCCAAGCCAATGAGCCATCAAAAAGAAAAAAGAAAAACCTATACTATTCTTCTTGTTGGGCTCCAAGTACCTTTCCTTTTTGGTTCGTCTTTTTCTTCAAGGCATATTCTAATTCTATCTATTACATAAGAATATGAACATCCTATACATAATTCTAAGAATAAAAATAATGGGCTCAAATCCAGCCGTTACAACCCATAAAAGAAAATACATCCAAAAAGAAAACCTAAGCCCATGAATAATGTCACCATCACATAATACATGCTCGCGATAAATAAAGCAATTATGTTGGTGATTAAGATAATAATTAATTAGTCCAACTAATTAATTCTTCCAATAAAATTCCAAATTTTAATCAATTATTATAATAATAAACCATCTAGTGAGAATTTATTATTTAAATAAATAAATTAATTATAATTCTCTAAGAATAATAAATTAATTATTTTATTCAAATAAATAATATTCAATAAAAACTAATTGGGCTCAATTTCAACAAACTTAAATCACCATCCATTGGCCCATTTAAGTTCAACAAGTTTGGCCTAAAACAAATTTATTGAATGTCTAATAACTTAATTACACCAATTTGGGCTTATTTAATTAAAACCTGGGTCATCATCCTTTTGATCCACCCGGATAATTAAAATAGCCCAAAACCCGTTTATTATAAATTAGACTCGGAATCAAGTCGACCCCACCCACCTGACCCGAGTTTCAAACCTGAGCCCACGTGAGCCCGGTCATGCGCTGACGGGCAATTGCAGTGCCTAACAGCAACACGGCCAGGCCCTTGTTTGGACGTCGGGTGGCTCAAAGCCACCTGATTGTGCTCCCAGCGTACGCATGTCGTGTGCAACGCGCAATTGCTCTAGGTTTTTGACCCCGTTTCCTCACAGAATTTCCATTTTTCTATTCTCCTATATCATCATGCAATAATATCCAAGAAAAACGCAGAAAAAATCATGGTTTAAATAACATAAAACTCATCATATTCATCATGCTTCAAAAACACGAAAATCACATAAAATCACATATTTGATTAAATACTGAAACCAGAGATTGGCTCTGATACCACTGTTTGGTTTTGAACATAAAAACGCAGCTGAAATAAAAATACCCACGGTGAATTCATCTTTGATTTCACATATTTAAATCATGTTGAGAAATATGTACCTTTTTCGCGTAATTAAAAATTCTAAACTGGCCTCTTGATTCTTTTTAGAGAAGCAGCAATAACGTCACTGCCTCTAAATCACCACGCCAGAACCGAAAGCAAAAATCCCTTCTTTTCTTCTCCTCTTGGACGGCTAGAGAGATGAGAGAGAGGTGGAGAGTTTTACTTGGAGAGAAACATATATGTGAGGCTATGGTTTAATTATTCACTAAGTAGTATATTTATACTACAACTAGAAAATTAACCTAGTTAACTAAAGGCCCTAGGCGCCCAACTTGGGCGTTTTTAGTGCCCTCCGGGCTTAGTCCAATTTGTGTATTTATTGTAATTAATTACTTAATTAATATAATTTATCCAATAAATATATCAATTAAATAACTAACTTACACATGTGAATTCCATAATTAATTTCACTAGGAAATTAATTGGCTCATTAACTTAATTAATAAGATCATCTAATGATTAATTAATTAATCACGATATCAAAGATTTCTCTCAAGTTTTATTCCATGATTTTTACTTTACAATTCCTTTAAATGCGGCTCTTTAGGTCTGCCTCAAAAGGCAATTGGGAGGAAAACAAAAGGATGTGAATACCACCTAGCCAGTCCCGTGGTCCACACAGTAGCCAAATTGAGAATGAATGTATAGAATCATTCCAAACCTTTTTTTCTATGAATACCGTACGAGTATAAACCCTTTATTCATATATCTCAATCAAGTGAGAGTCATGGTTTAGTCAAACTCACTGGACTTGACTATATGCTTAGCTCATAATGAATCGAGGTCACTGAATATACTTCCATGTCCAACATAAGTATCTCTAATGCTTTGTCCAAAGTCTTTGACCTCACTCATTCATGACGGCATAGGATATTTAGCTTATTCACTTATGAAAGAATAAACTCCATATTGCTAATCAGTTAAGATTGCTACTTGCCCACCACAGTCACAAGCACATCTTCAACGCGATTACTCAGGTCTAAGGTTCACGCGTACCTATCACAACTTATCAGTTTTGTCATTGACTGTCATTGTGTGAAAATCCATGTGACATAACTGATGCGAGCTGAGTTCGAACACACCAGTCTAACTAATGTGCCTATGGTATAAGTTCCCACTATCATACTCATAGTGTTCGACTGGCACTAATGTGCCTATGGCATAAGTTCCCACTATCATACTCATAGTGTTCGACTGGCATTCCCCTGTCAAAACTTACAATATACAAATCTATATCCAGAAATGATGTCCAGTCAATAATCTCTTCAACTTGCGAACCAATTTAGATATTAAGGATCAAACACTTCTAGTGCCATTCTCCCTAACCCATAGGGAGTAGAATGTTCGCCTAAGTATCAAGGACTAATTGTTGTTTATTTAAACCTTACAAATGCCTATAAGAAACTACATCAAATGCCTTTTATTAAAACAAGAACGTTTAGATACAAACTAATGCCCTATAATTCTAACCTCTTATGGCATTTGAGGGCATAACTCTAACAGCCTCTGACAAGATCTTCTTAGATAGATGGGTGAGAAGCTCCATATTAGCATCCCCCATTCTTTGGTGCCAGATCCAAGTACCATCACCTGCTGCTACCAGACACTTAACATTTTGTTGGGTGAGCTCATCAAGATTTGTACAATAAATTTTTCCATCACGAAAAGCATTGAAAACTAATGTATCATTTTTCGTAATGGAACAGTGAGTTGGATAAAATTGAACTTGGTAACCCCTGTCACATAATTGACTGATACTAAGAAGGTTATGTTTCAAACCTTCTACCAAACATACTTCCTCAATAATAATGGATCCATTCTTACCAATGGATCCCTTACTTACAATGTTTCCTTTTATGTTGTCAGCAAAAGAAACTTTTCCACCTGCGAAATAGTTAAGAGAGACAAATTTTGATGTGTCTCCAATCATATGTCTGGAACATCCACTATCCAAGTACCACTTGTTTTTGTGGATCTGGTTCAGAGTGGACTCCTGCATTAATTGCTACAATTTCTAAGGTACCCATTTGTTATTGGGTCCTGCAAGATTAGCATAATTGAGTTTTGGAACTCAAACAAGTGTAGTACCAATATCTCGTTTTACAAAGCATCGTGGTGAGATATGACCAGTTTTACCACATTTATGACAAATTTTCTTTCAGAACTTTCCATAAGGTTTTCTTTCATTATGATTTATCCATTGATGATTTTTTGTACCGGAGCATTGAACAATATCTGATGAAAATTTTTGATGAGGAAAGTGCATGATATCTTTGTCGTTAATAGTCCTCTTAAGATCTTGGAATTGGTTCCAAACTGAAATGTTTTCTTGAGTGAGATAATCTCTTTCTTTTTCAAGACAAAGTTTATCTTCAGTGGGATTTTTAATGCAAAGATCCAATTTGTCGTTATGACGAAGGATTTTTGGAAGACTTTCTTCAAGAAGTTTGTTTTTGTAAATCAAGTTATCAATTTGATTTTCATAATCCTTAATGGATATCATGCATGTCTAGGCTTTCATCAAAATCATCATAGGAATTTAATTCAAATTTGGATTTTGGAGATACCTGTTTGTTCACCATAAGACAGTCATCTTCATCATCGAAGTTCTCAGATTCAGATTCGGCCCAGGGGAGGATAAGGCATGGTTTTTGGAACTTCCATCATTTCTCTGGAACTTCTTCAGCTTCAGACAATCTGGTCGAATATGACCTGGTTCAAAACATTCCTAGCACACGATCTTGTTATTCTTGTGCGGGTCCCTTTGTTTAAAGTTATTTCTGGGATTGCGTTGGAACTTCTGGCTTTGCTTAAGAATTTAAAGGCGTCATGTGACCATGGAAAGTTCCTTCGCCAAACTGTTGATCGCTTATTTCTTCTGGTTCTAAGATGTCGGCAGAGAAAGAAATAGTTTTTTGAGTTTTTTAGGATGACCTTTCCTCTTCGGACATTAAAGTCATTTCATGTAAAGTGAAAGACCCAATGAGCTCTCCCACAGTCATAACATTTAAATCTTTTGCTTCATGTATGACAGTGACTTTGGAAGTCTATTCCTTGGGAGAGAGCTTAGTATCTTTCGGATTTGTTCATTTTCTGGAATAATTTTTTCAAGCCCAAACATAAGATTTAGGACTTGCATGACTGAGTATATATCTGACTGATGGTTTCAAAGAATTTCATTTGGAACATCTCGTATTGATGAACTAATAGAGAAACCCTTTATTATCTCACTTGACTGGTACCTTCATAGGTGACCTGTAATACATCCCACATTTGTTTGGCTGAAGTACAAGTACTGATGCGGTTGTACTCATCTTTGGTGAAAGTGCATGCTTGGATGTTTTCAGCCTTAGCATTCTTTTGTAGGGCCTTTTCATCCTCGTCATCAAAGTCATCCCGCTTCTTAGGAACATGTCTTCAGTTGACTATCTTAGTAGGAATAGTTAGACCTTTCACAATAATTCTCCATAGTTTGAAATCTGTTGAGATGATATACTTCTGCATTCGGTCCTTCCAGACTTCTTAGTTAGATCCGTCGAAAAGTGGTGGGTGAGAATGTGATTGCCCCTCTGCATGTGTATCGACAATGGGGGTGGCCATGTGGATCTTCTAACTAGGGTGATTAAATCCTTAGAATGGAGTCACCTGGCACTGATGCCATATGTAACTCAAGAATTGCCTAAGAGGGAGGTGAATTAGGAATTTAAAAATTTGACAAGCGGAACTTAAAAATGTTAGAGTTAGTGCCTGGCGCACCAATTATTGG
Source organism: Buddleja alternifolia (assembly GCA_019426215.1). Taxonomy (NCBI): domain Eukaryota; kingdom Viridiplantae; phylum Streptophyta; class Magnoliopsida; order Lamiales; family Scrophulariaceae; genus Buddleja; species Buddleja alternifolia. The sequence goes on along the minus strand of WHWC01000079.1, from coordinate 43,410 downwards.
GTACCATTCTATATAATAGTAACTCTAGAGCTGAACAATCGTTTTATTATAAATAAAGTCAATCTCTTTATATATGTGGCATATCTTTATTCTTAAATTAGTTTTTTACTTTGGCTTAGAATAAAGTCCCGAAGGATCACACATAGCTATGGGACATCATTGCACATTGGGTGAGCAATGATGGAATATGTCTCGAAGGCTGTGATCTTTAAACATTGTTTCAAGTCGTGAAATGGTTCATCGAGATAAAGGGATATCGATGCAACCCAAAAAACTTGCTCATATGATGCATACTCTCGTAGAAGTGTATCTCGTTCCATAGATACTGGCACGGTGTAAGCCAATGCATATATGAGGGTTGCCATTGTGGTAATGGGCGAACTGAACAACCCCATGGAAGTTCCTAAAATGGATTCCCAGTCGAATGTGGAACTTCTAGTGGTCTTGTAGTATAAGAGTAATCCTTATGGACCTAAGGTTCCATTGGATGTCTTATGCGTAACCGCGCATGTTCTTGATTTGTTACATGATCACTTTAGATGATCGAATATGGGCAAACTCAGACATGCACGTCTTACGTAGTAAGGCACGTGAGAATTAAGAGGAATCTATCTCTAACATTAGCCAGTCGGTTAATCTCCTATGGTTACATAGTGAATCGACTTAAGGAATCTTCGGCCGAAGTATGATATCTAAAGAGGCGTAGGGTTTCCTCGTTTAGACAGTCGAAGTCGATTTCACATAACGTGGGAAACATAGTATTGAATTAATAGATCTTCGACCTTAGCCAATGCTCTAGATTCAATCGGGAGATTAGATAGAGAGATCTTACTTATGCGAGGATCAATATCGCAAAAGGCGTATCTTTACTTTCATTTTATCTAGGTCTTCGGGACCCTATGCTAGGTGGGCAAGCGATTTGTAAGTGCCGAGAATTAGCTTGGTGACTAATTCGAGCCTTGATTAAATCAAAGGATTGATTTAATCTAGTACTTTACATTTTTGGAAGGTACACTAGCACTGTGGGAAGGTGTACTTACTACTAGATAGAAACGAGCCTAAGGGGTCACACACTAACTCGAGAGAGTCACTGCTTGAATAGATGTGATTAATCAATTTCGAGGAAATTGAGGGAATTAGGAAAGTGTAGTACTTTCCTAATATGGAATATAAATTAATTGAAGGATTCAATTAATTTTACTCTTTTAATTAATCTTGTAGAATTAATTAAATTAATGGACCTAGTAGAGTCCAAGTATTTTATTTAATTGGGTGGAGCCCAAGTTAATAAATAAATGTTGGAATTAATTGGTTGGATTTAATTTGACTTGTATTTAATTGACGGGTTGTGCCTATAATTAAATTGAGAAGTCAAAATTGAACCCTAGAGTCCAATTGAATGTGGTGACCGATTTCTTGAGTGCTAATAAGGGAAGGGGGCGATTTTTACCATGTGGTGGAGGAGGAAAAGAGTGGTGGTCCCAAGTGGCATACGAAAGGGTCTAGAAAGGGGGGGTTGAATAGACCCTGAAGTCTTTTTCGACTTCACAAACTTTCGTACTAAAATAGTTTGGACGCTTGAAAATGTAAACGCTTGGTTAAGCGTTTACTAGAAGATTCTTTTGATAAAGTTAACTTAGACTCAAGATTTGAATACTATAACCACTCAGGTTTAAGCGTTCAATCCTTTGATCAGGGTTAGCAAAGCGGAATGATTTTACAAGTCTTCTCTTCGAAAGATTTTAGCGTCACAAAGTTTTCCTTAACTGCTTTTCTTTAAAACGTTTTGAACGCTTAGAGTGCTTAGCGCTTAGTCAAGCGCTTAAGACTGATTTGAAAGCTTAGCATTCTCTTTTGGAAATAGTCGCTTAACTGTTTTAATGCCTTTTTAAAGATATGATATGCAAATATAAAGTAAAGCAATAAAGCAGTAAGTGACACAAAATATTGTAAGATTCACTGGTGGTGTAATCCCGCTACGTCCTTCTTCTCCTTTGCACTCGGAGGCAATCCACTAGATTGATTCTCGAAGAGTCACACAGAGACTTCTACAAAATAGGGAACAGTGGAAGAGATGGATGTGGATGACTTGAGCTCCTTGGTCACACAGATTTCTGCTACAAGCCACTTCTATCCTCTGCTTCTGGAAAGACGATCTCGAGCTCCTTGATCACACAGATTTCAGCTCCAATAGAGATCTTCTCCAAGATGGCCTTGAGCTCCTTGATCACACAGACTTCAGCTCCAATAAAGACCTTTCTTCAACAAGCTTCTCTTACTAAAAAATACTGCTTGTGGAAGTCAACAATCTTTCTCACTCAGATGAAAGGTGTTGAGGGTTTATTGTAATGGGTTTGTTTGATGTTGGGAAGTTCAAACAACTTGGGATATCTCAATAATAGTGTAGGGTTTTACTGGGAAGATGTTTGAGATATCGGGTGACTGTCTGGAATGTATTTGAGAAGGTTGAAGAATTTTGGCTATGGGGTTTGCAAGCTTTTCTCTCAAATTATTTCTCAGCTCTCTTTCACATTTACGTCTTTCACATGTGCACACACAGAGATAGCTGAAGGGTACTATTTATAGAAAATTTCGGGATTTGTCCGTTGGACACAAGTCAAGCGCGTGTACCTCACGTAGAGTTTCAAATAGTCCCTTTTCTGACATTCCTTAATTTCTGCTGATTCCGATTGGACAGGAGCAGGTTTGAACTTTGAAAAGCTGACAGTCCTGTCAAAAGGTGGTTTGTCCGCAAGTCATATTGTCTTGTCACATTTAATGCACTTATCAGGCATTTAATCCATTTGAATTTAATTCCCGTTGGAAATAAATGTCCGTTGAATGATTGGATGACTTGATGATGTATTTCAGGTGAATCGCTTGAATGAAATGAGCGCTTGGATCAACACTCCTTGGATATTCCTTTAGCGTTTGCTGGGTGTTAAGAACATTCTCTTGAACGCTTGATTTATAACTCCTAAAATAGACTCTTAAGCGCTTGACGGACGCTTAAGACTAATCTTCATCTTCTTCTGACTTCAGACGCTGATCTTCAACTTCATCTCTAATAGACTCACCTAGAATTCTCTTAGCGACTCAATATTCTATCACTTAGTCTAAAATCTACAAAGATAAAAATTACAAGCCTAACAAACTAACAAACTTTCAAACGCTTATACATATATTCTATGAAAGTGTAAACTTACATTCTTTTGGTGTCTAACATGAAATCCTATCTTGTCATCATCAAAACATTTAACAATGAAATTCCTAACAATTTCCCCCTTTTTGATGATGTCAAGACCTTAACTCTTATAACTCTTTTATAGATTAAGAGTTCAAAGAAAAGCCCAAAATAATATATATTAGCGTTTAGAAAGTTAAATCAGTTAGTTAAATTTAGATTAGCTTCAGCAAGGTGTTTCAGCGATAAATCATTCATTCATATATATGGAATTGAAAGCGTAATGATTTATACTGAAAACTCATACCTTGTCTTCATTCTTTTCCCCTTTTGACTTCTCCCTTAAACTGCTTTTCTTACCTTTTCCCCCTTCTTGGCATCATCAACTTTGCATCATCAGAGGAAAGGTTGCAGAATCTGCTTTAAGCGATTGGTTGTAGGGAAAGTGCTGCTGGCAAGCGACTCAAGGAGATTGACTTTTGAGCGTTTGGGGAGGAGGACAAGTTGGTGTAGGGATAATCTTTCGGCCACTTCTATCGACCGCTCAGTGTCCACAATCTCATCCACGTCTGGACGGACAGTGAGAAAAAGAAATTTTTCTTATCGATTTTCACAGTCGCTTCCACGTCCGGAAGGACAGTGAAAAATCACTAGCGATTTCCACCACGGTTGATACCACTTGATAATAAATCAACATCCTACTATGTCTGCCTTCTCAAGACATTTAAAAAAGGTTGTGCATGATTTTATAAAATGTTTTTATTAAGTGTTGAAGGGAATATTCAACGCTTAACATATATCATTTGATGATACCACTTGTTGTAAAATGTATGTTAACGCTTGAAATCAGATTCTTTTTACGTTTGAGCGTCTAACATATCATGCACAAATAACTATAAGCGTTGATGATCTACGCATATGAAAAAAAATTGATCATTGACGCTTACACATGTGTACAAGTACAATTTTAAAGTTACCCCTAAATTTGATAACTTGTAACACTTTTGAAAAACGCTTTTAGACAATATAATAAAGTGAATTCCACTTACATTATATGTCTAATAAAGTATGATGCATAATGATTAAAGCGTTTAAATCATTCATACCTTGTTTTGGATGAAGAACAGGATTTTCTCTTTTCATTTCTTAGAAATTTTTCAAATTTCTTGACCAATTAATCCATTTCCTGGTCCTCACTTGATCTTGTCGCTTCCACCTCACTGACTGATTTTCCCTTGTTTTTGGTTGTAGCGATTAAGGCTCCAGAATCAGTCGCTGACTTCTCCCAATTCAAATTCAAAAGCCCTTAGCTCCGAGAACACATATTCTGGCGTAATAAAGTCCAACATTTGTGATTCTCTCATTGCTACAGTCTTTATCAGATATTTGCTTGGAAGACTCCTGAAAATCTTTTTGACCATTTCTTTGTTGGTCAACTTTTATGCAAAGACGCCAACTCTGTAATAAGCGACGTAAATCTCACATCCAATTGATCTAGCGTCTCATTTGGCATCATCTTAAACTGCTCAAATCTTTGCATGGTCTATGGAGAGCTTGTTTTCTTTCATCTTTGTTGAACCTTCACATATTGTGGCTAACTTATCCCAAATTTCCTTAGTCGTAAAGCACGACTTGACCTTATTGAATAAGTTATCATAGTCTCCAATGGCTGTATATAGAGCGTTCCGTCCAACATTATCTAAATTTGCTCTTCGACGCTCATCAAGCTGACCACTCATGCTTTGGCTTCCCAACATAACCACCCGGAGTCGCTTCAGTTGCTCCAGGCGCTCTAGTGATGACTTTGAATATTCGAATCAGTCCATCTGAAATGATATCACACATTTCATCATCACAAGCACAAAGATAAGCAAAAACTTTGACCTTCCATGAGTCATAATTTGACTCGGTCAACTTAGGAACTTTTGAAAATGCAATGAATTTTTTTTATTTTTTTTTAAAGCAACTAATTTTTTTTTTAAATTAGATCTAAACAAGAAGTTATGCTCGGAAATTTTAAGAAACTTCAACTTCAACCGCTCTGATACCAATTGGTGGTCCCAAGTGGCATACGAAAGGGTCTAGAAAGGGGGGGTTGAATAGAACCTGAAGTCTTTTTCGACTTCACAAAGTTTCGTACTAAAATAGTTTGGACGCTTGAAAATGTAAACGCTTGGTTAAGCGTTTACTAGAAGATTCTTTTGATAAAGTTAAGTTAGACTCAAGATTTGAATACTATAACCACACAGCGGAATGATTTTACAAGTCTTCTCTTCGAAAGGTTTTAGCGTCACAAAGTTTTCCTTAGCTGCTTTTCTTTAAAATGTTTTGAACGCTTAGAGTGCTTAGCGCTTAGTCAAGCGCTTAAGACTGATTTGAATGCTTAGCATTCTCTTTTGGAAATAGTCGCTTACATGTTTTAATGCCTTTTTAAAGATATGACATGCAAATATAAAGTAAAGCAATAAAGCAGTAAGTGACACAAAATATTGTAAGGTTCACTGGGTGGTGTAATCCAAGCTACGTCCTTCTTCTCCTTTGCACTCGGAGGCAATCCACTAGATTGATTCTCGAAGAGTCACACAGAGATTTCTACAAAATAGGGAACAGTGGAAGAGATGGATGTGGATGACTTGAGCTCCTTGGTCACACAGATTTTTGCTACAAGCCACTTCGATCCTCTGCTTCTGGAATGACGATCTCTAGCTCCTTGATCACACAGATTTCAGCTCCAATAGAGATCGTCTCCAAGATGGCCTTGAGCTCCTTGATCACACAGACTTCAGCTCCAATAAAGAACTTTCTTCAACAAGTTTCTCTTACTTAAAATACTGCTTGTGGAAGTCAACAATCTTTCTCACTCAGATGAAAGGTGTTGAGGGTTTATTGTAACGGGTTTGTTTGATGTTGGGAAGTTCAAACAACTTGGGATATCTCAATAATAGTGTAGGGTTCTACTGGGAAGATGTTTGAGATATCGGGTGACTGTCTGGAAAGTATTTGAGAAGCTTGAAGAATTTTGGCTATGGGGTTTGCAAGCTTTTCTCTCAAATTATTTCTCAGCTCTCTTTCACATTTACGTCTTTCACATGTGCACACACAGAGATAGCTGAAGGGTACTATTTATAGAAAATCTCGGGATTTGTCCGTTGGACACAAGTCAGGCGCGTGTACCTCACATAGAGTTTCAAATAGTCCCTTTTCTGACATTCCTTAATTTCTGCTGATTCCGATTGGACAGGAGCAGGTTTGAACTTTGAAAAGCTGATAGTCCTGTCAAAAGGTGGCTTGTCCGCAAGTCATACTGTCTTGTCACATTTAATGCACTTATCAGGCATTTAATGCATTTGAATTTATTTCCCGTTGGAAATAAATGTCCGTTGAATGATTAGCTGACTTGAGGATGTATTTCAGGTGAATCGCTTGAATGAAATGAGCTCTTGGATCAACACTCCTTGGATAGTCCTTTAGCGTTAGCTGGGTGCTAAGAATATTCTCTTGAACGCTTGATTCATAACTCCTGAAATAGACTCTTAAGCGCTTGACGGGCGCTTAAGACTAATCTTCATCTTCTTCTGACTTCAGACACTGATTTTCAACTTCATCTTTAATAGACTCACCTAGACTTCTATTAGTGACTCAATATGTATTACTTAGTCTAAAATCTACAAAGATAAAAATTACAAGCCTAACAAACTAACACACTTTCAAACGCTTATACATATATTCTATGAAAGTGTAAACTTACATTCTTTTGGGGTCTTACATGAAATCCTATCTTGTCATCATCAAAACATCTAACAATGAAATTCTTAACAAAGAGTTTTCCCCTTCTCCAAGTCTTCATAGGATAAAGATTACTAGAGAGTTTAGGAGAAAGGAAGTTTCCTTTTCCTAATTAGACTCTAGGTAATCTTCACCTATAAATAAGAGATGAAGAAGACTAAATATGATGATGAATCTTGCTAGAAAAATCGCCCCTCCCTAACCTACTAAAATCGGCCACCTTTTCTCCCACTTCCAACAAGACGTCGTTCTATTCATGTGTTGAATTAAACGACTTAGAAAATTATTCATACCCTTCATATAATCAAGCCTAAGTTAAGCTTAGAATCGTTTTGTTGTCTAGCACGCAAGGCAAGAGGATTGGTGACTTGAATGAGGTGTGGATACATCTTAGAGGTGCGACGCTTGGAGCACTCTAAACCGGGAGATACGAAAAACGACCGGCAATTTCTCACCCAAGGGAAATTGTGTGGATTTGCACCATAGGGTTGCTGAGATCCAAAGTACGAGGTGTAACGAAATTTTCGAAAGGTATAATTTCGTTTACCTCTTTATCAAATTCGATCGAACCAATTCCATATTCATGTTTTCGGGTGGTTGTACGTTTACTTTTGTAAAATTTTATTTCCGCTGCCACGAGCCACCCGAGGGAATGAGTCAACCCAACAAAAAAGTACCAAAAATAATAAACTTAATAATACTTCTTTTATTGAATGAGGAAGAATGGAACTGACACGCTAGAAGCTAACGTGCTTTGATAGCAAGTGCACTAGTCGTGTGTAGTAATAGAAATGGACAATAAGTCTGGGTTGTCGAACCACGGAAACTTGAATTTTTAGTTTCTGATTTTCAAAAAGGTAAAAGACACTTAAAGTAAAGCGGGACTAAAACAATTAAGTAAATGAAGAACCAAAGGAGGGAACAAGCTATGGATTAAACTTCACGTATGATAAAATGACCAAGACACATGCTACAACCAAATCTACTCGTCAATTTATATGGGTTACTCCTCGAATTATTAGACTCCTATTGCTTTGGAGGAAACTCCTAAATTATTTATTACCCGATGTCTCGGCTCATAATAATCCTATGATTAGTTGACGGTTCTCTAAATATGTCTATCCGAGAATCTAATCAAAACTCACGCATTAACGTTCTAGAGCTTCCCTGAATAAATCTGGCTAACAACACCCAAGAATCTTTACCTATTTCTAGGAGCAATCCCTCATTTGTTTCGGGTGATGTGTTAATTCCCTTGCATCCTAATCTATCTTCTCTCGAACAACTAGATTAGGCAAGATAGCAAGCATATGGTGATTAAACACATGATTGGCATAAAATCATAGAATTAACACACAAAGTAATAGGAGAATTAATACAAAAAGTAACTTCACATATATTGACTCACAAATTGGCCTTCACATGGCCTTAGTCTCACAAATTTAGCTCATAATCAATAACATAAAAGATCCTAATGTAGTCATAAACATAATCATAGACAAGTATGTAATGAAAAACATATGAAAACTCCCTATATTGCTTGATTGATGATGTATCCGAGTCAAGAGCTTCGATCCCAAGCTAGATCTCCTTCTTAGCCTCTTAGAGTTGATGAAGAATGGCCCAAAACCTAGCAAATCGCCCCTAATCTCCCAGATTTCGAACCCTTCAAATGAATTGAAAACTCCTATTTATACATTCCAAAACTGTTATTGCGGCGCCTAGGCGCGCATTGATTGGCGCCTACGCGCCGCCTATGTGGCGTTTATTTCTTGGGGCATAAGTTCGGGGGCGCCCAGGCGTGGAGATAAGTGGCGCCCGGGCGCGCGACATGTGGCGCCTAAGCGGGCGTCGATTGGCGCCTAGGCGGGCGCTTTAGAACACTGACTTTTCTCTGCCTGGGTGGCGCCTGGGTGCGGTAAAACTGGCGCCTAGGCGGGTGTTTCAGAAGCCAGAGCAAAGTGGATGACATGAGTCGTCTTTTTCCCTTTTCTTCGTCCATCGTCGCTTACTACCTGAAATCACTTCACACACATATTAAACGCACGCGTGGCACGAAATAAACCATATACGAGCCTAAATTGTCATTAAAAGGGCTTAAAAACTTATGCAAAAATGACTCCTATCAGGAACATATAAGTTCCAGAAACAAAACCCAAATGAAAACTGAAAAACAAATAATGTTATCTAAAAGATATAATGAACACACTCAATATGGAGGATTGTGAACGCTCAAAAGATCCTAGAGACTAAGTGTGGAACTAGATAGAAATTTCACACAACTACTCTAATATGGATTACAAGAGAGACTTGACTCTAGACTGCTCGTCAATCACTCGTGTTTGATAAGTGGAACTCGGAGCAGCCACTGGTACTTCTTCTTCCTTATTGGGAATAGAAGATTTACCTAACAAAAAAATTACACGAAATAAATAAGTATATGCTTAGAATGCTTCAGAATTCTAGTTAATGACTGAAGTCATATGATGTGTTTATATAGAGAGAAGAGAAAGCATGACAAGGAAAGGGAATAAGTGCAAAATGGTTCCTTCCAAACATAGGCACAAATGACTTCTTACCAAACAAAAGAGAATAAGTCAAGCTCTGAGAAATGTAAGGCTAGATATCAGAATAAATCATAAGACGTAATCTAAGCCTCTATTAAAACATGTGATGGATAAAATAAGGAATAAAATAAAAGGCTACTAAGAAAATATATGGAGAAGTATATTTCTAACCAGCCATAATTGCGGTTTTCATTGGTCCAAAAAGGTCTAAATGGAGAAGTTCCAAAGGGTAGGATGTAGAAATATCATGCTTTGGTTTGAAGGAGCTCTTGACTTGCTTCCCTTTTTGACATGTGTCACAAATCTTGTTCTTCATAAATGGAATCTTGGGGGATGCCTCTGATAAGATCTTTCTTAGATAGATGGGTGAGAAGCTCCATGTTAGCATGCCACATTCATCGGTGCCAGATCCAAGTACCATCTTCTGCAGCTATCAGACACTTAACATTTTGTTCGGTGAGCTCATCAAGAGTTATAAAATAAATGTTTCCATCACGAAAAGCATTGAAAACTAACATATCATTTTTCATAATGGAATAGTGATTTGGATAAAATTGAACTTGGTAACCCTTGTCGTAGAATTGACTGATACTAAGAAGTTTATGTTTCAAACCTTCTACCAAACATACTTCCTCCATAATGGTAGATCCATTCTTACCAATGGATCCCTTACATAGAATGTTTCCTTTTGCGTTGTCAACAAAAGATACTTTTCCACCTGTGAAACCGTTAAGGGAGACAAATTTTGATGTGTCTCCAGTCATATGCCTCGAACATCCACTATCCAAGTACAACTTGTTTTTGTGGATTGGTTCTGAGTCGAATCCTGCATTAATTGCTACAATTTCTTAGGTTTCCATTTCTCTTTGGGTCCTGCAAGATTGGCATAATTGAGTTTTAGAACCTAAACAAGTTTAGTACCAATATCTAGTTTTACAAAGCATCGTTGAGAAGATATGACCAGTTTTACCACATGTACGACAAATTTTCTTTTGAAACTTTCCATAAGGTTTTCTTTCATTATGACTTTGGCATTGATAATTTTTTATACCGGAGCATTGAGTAATATCTGATAAAAAAAATTGATGAGGAGAGTGCATGATATCTTTGCCTTTAATAGTCGTCTTAAGATCTTAGATTTGGTTCCAAACCAAAATGTTTTCCTTGAGTGAGATAATCTCTTTCCTTTTCAAGACAAAGTTACAGTGAGATTTTTAATGCAAAGATCCAATTTATCTTTATCACGAAGGATTTTTGTAAGACTTTCTTGAAGAAGTTTGTTTTTGTAAATCATGTTATCAATTTGGTTTTCATAATCCTTAATGATATCATGCATGTCTAGGCTTTCATCAAAATCATCATAGGAATTTAATTCAAATTTGGATTTTGGAGATATCTGTTTGTTCACCATAAGACAGTCATCTTCATCATCAAAGTTCTCAGATTCAGATTCGGCCCAAGTGGAGGATAAGGCATGGTTTTTAGAACTCCATGATTTCTATGGAACTTCGTCAGCTTCGGACAATCTGGTCGAATATGACCTAGTTCAAAACATTCATGTCACACGATCTTGTTGTTCTTCTGCGGATCCCTTTGTTTAAAGTTATTTCTGGGACTGCGTTGGAATTTTTGACTTTGCTTAAGAGTTTGAAGGCATCTTGTGACCATGGTAAGTTCCTCGCCAAACTGTTCATCGCTTATTTCTTCTGGTTCCAAGATGTCGGCAGAGAAAGTAATAGTTTTTTTAGTTTTTTAGGCTGATCTTTCCTCTTTGGACATTAAAGTCATTTCATGTAAGGTGAGAGATCCAATGAGCTCTCCCATAGTCATACCATTTAGATCTTTTGCTTCATGTATGACAGTGACTTTGGAAATCCATTCCTTGGGAAGAGATCTTAGTATCTTCCGGATTTGCTAATTTTCTGGAATAATTTTTCCAAGCCCAAACATAGGATTTATGACTTGCCTGGACCGAGTATACATCTGACTGATGGTTTCATCGAATTTCATCTGGAACATCTCATATGGATGAACTAGTAAAGCAACCATTTGTTGTCTAACTTGATTGGTACCTTCATAGGTGACTTGTAGCATATCCCACATTTGTTTTTCTGAAGTACAAGTACTTACGCGGTTGTACTCATCTTTGGTGAAAGCGCAAGCTAGGATGTTTTCATCCTTAGCATTCATTTGTATCTCCTTTTCATCCTCATCATCAAAGTCATCTCACTCCTTGGGAACATTTCTTTCATTGACTGTCTCAGTAGGAATAGTTGGACCTTTCACAATAATTCTCCATAGTTTGAAATCTGTTGAGATGATATACTTCTTCATTTGGTCCTTCTAGACAGCATAGTTAGATCCGTCGAAAAGTGGTGGGCGAGAATGTCATTTCCTCTCTGCATGTCGATCTTCCAACTCGGGTGGTTAAACCCTTAAAATTGAGCCACCTGGCTCTGATGCCAAATGTAACTCAAGAATTGCCTAAGAGAGGTGTGAATTAGGAATTTAAAAATTTGACAGCGGAACTTAACAAGTACCAAAAATAATAAAATGAATAATACTTCTATTATTGAATGAGGAAGAATGGAACTAATCTAATATGGATTACAAGCGAGATTCGACTCTTGAGTCTTCGCCAATCACTCGTGTTTGGTAAGTGAAACTCGAAGTAGCGACTGGTACTTCTTCTTCCTCACTGGAACAGAAGATTTACCTAACAACAAGAATTACATGAAATAAGTGTATTGCTTAGAATGTTTTAGAATTCTTGCAAATGACTGAAGTGATATGATGCATATATATAGAGAGAGCAGAAAGCGTGATAAGGAAAGGGAATAAGTGCAAAACAGTTCCTTCCAAACATAGGCACAAATGGTTTCTTACCAAACAAAAGAGAATAAGTCAAGCGTTGAGAAAGGTAAGGCTAGATATCAGAATAAATCATAAGACATAATCTAAGGCTATATAAAGACATGTGATGGATAAAATAAGGAATAAAATAAAAGGCTACTAAGAATATATGATAGATTTGGTTGTACTTCCCTTATGTAGTATCCTAACTTGCTGGAGAGATCAAGCAGTCTACATACACAAGGAAAGTAATTAGTGGAGGGAATATATGTTTGTCATCATCCAAAGCATTCGAGATTTCTTACAACCAAAAAGGTCAACAGTATAGTATCGGTATTCGCCATGGGGTTTAAAAGTTCTGAAAAAGTCAATGTCCGTTAGATGTTTAAATCCTAAGCAACAAACGATCTTTGTATTGTTAGGAATGCGGAATCACGAGATGAATTGCAAACTGACACATCTTTAGTGATAATTTAGTAACAAAAATTATAGTTGTCACTCTATTTGTGTTGTCTATAAGTTGTCACTATAAATGTGGCAATCGTGACAACTTTAAAGAAACTCTTGTCACTAAAAATCTTTATTATGATAAAAAATTATGGCCACTCAATATATATATCTACTGACAACTCTAACATTATCACTTCAAATTTTGTCACAAATATTACCTTTTGTTGTATTGAAATTTTCACAAATTATTGACTATGACAACATTTTTTTACTTGGACTATTCTTCAAACCGGAATGAAGTGTGGCAAGAGTCACTGATTTGACCGTCAAGTAAAAATGACTGCAAGACTACCAATGATTCCATAATTATATAAGTAACAATAATTAATATATATAAAATTAAATAAAATTCTATAAATAAAAAGTACAATAAACTATTTGCAAGCATAGCAAGAATTTATGATAGACTTGGCATTTTTAATCTATCAAATATAAACTTGAAAAATCGCACGCTTACTATGTAGCATGAATCCTGTCCACGAAATAAAAACTAAGTCCAGGAATAGTTTTAATGGCATTTGTTTCGGTGATTAATGTTAATGTAGGTGCATAGGAAAATTTTATGCTGCACCGAGATCATTGGTCTCGGCCCCAGTCACGGCCGTTGGATCACAAGTGTGTGTGTGTGTGTGTGTGTGTGGGTGGGAGGGGGGGTTAAATTGCTAAATGACACCCCCCCTCTATTTTGGGATCCAACGGTCGAGCTGGGCCGAGACCAGTATAGAACGGCCCTAGGTGCTTATGTCCTCTGACAAACTCTTTTAATTGAATGAGTCTGCAATGATTTATCATAAGATTTTAAAGCACTAAATGCTCAATCACAATGATGCCTAAATTATAGTCACGTGCAATAAACTGTATAGCCATTGATGAAATATTATAGGGTTCTTATATGATTTAATATTTATGTTAAAAAGCTTTTCTCTTCCACAACTATAGTCACAATTGTACATACCGACGTGATATACAATTAGATAAATTAATTTAATTGATTATTAGTTAATATCATATTTTAATTAGATTAAAATATGCTGAACTTAATTAATAATTGGACTAAGTTGAAAGTCAATTTGGCCCAATAGGGATGAAGTAGGCGTGTACAATAGAAGTTGGTGGGCTCAAGGAATTAATTAATTTCAAACTCATCATTCCTTATAAATACATGATACCTAGTGGAAAAACCTAAGTCTCTCATAATAAACTTGACAGCAAAGAAAGAAGAAGAGACAATTCTTTCCTCCTTCCTTTATAGCCGTCGGCTATGGGAGAGGTAAGGTAGATGGATTTTCTTCAAGTTTATTCCCGCATGATATCTAGAGGCAGGAGTCCCGGGGATTGCTGTTGTGTAGATGGTAGATCAAGAAACGATTCACGCTTCAATAATGGTAAATCGTTGTGTTCTTTTTTCTGTTTACATAAAATTATCAAACGTCATAAAGTGATCCGGCTTAAGAAATCCATGAATTGTTCACCTTCCGCAGCGCATCCGATCGGTTCCTAACACATCTAACTCCATTTCTACCTCAGGAGGGGTTGCCTCAGTGATAGCTAGAACTTCAGATTCTACTGCAATTGGAGCTAAAACAAGCAAGTGTTTTAGAAGATAGAAAAATTTCTACTAAGTGGAAATTTCAACGAAAAGAAAGAAATGCTTACCCTGAGGACTATCATGGGCCTCAGTCACTTGAGCTTCAGAAACAGATTGTTCCTTAGCCACAGGCTCCAAAACGTCATCATCAAGATTGACGAGAATGGAGAGAGGAGTAGTACGGATAGGAATTTGACGTTCCTCTATAGCGTCTAAAATGACCTTCATTCCGGCTTCTCTAAGAGCTGAAGTCTATCCTAGCGTTAGACAAAATAAACTAACAAGGAAATGATAAGGTACATTGTACTTATACAACTACTTACCCTGATCGCTAAAATTAATATTTCTGAGGAGGAGAGGGAGAGGGAGATTTCTTCCTTGTCTCCTTCTTCTTAGGCTTCTTCGATGGTTTAGACGACTCAGCATCTTTTTGGTGGTCCCAAGTGGCATACGAAAGGGTCTAAAGGGGGGGGGGGTTGAATAGACCTTGAAGTCTTTTTCGACTTCAAAAATTTCGTATCACTTTTTAAAGATTTGAACGCTAAGGAAGTTGAGCGCTTAAGTCAGGCGCTATAGTAAAGATAACTTAGACTTAGTGATTTTAGCAATTTACCAAAATAGGGTAAAGCTTAGATCTCTTAATCAGGGTTAGCACAACGAAAATGATTTTAAAGCTTTAGCGTTCGTTTTGGTCAAATAGTCGCTTAACCGTTTTACTTGTCCTTTTCAAGATAAATGATAAAATATAAAGCAAGACAATAAAATAGTAAATAATACAAGAATTTATAAGGTTCACTAGGTGGTGTAATCCTAGCTACGTCCTTCTTCTCCTTGAACACTTGGAGAAATTCCACTAAATTGATTATCGAAGGATCACACAAAGGCTTATACAAAATAGAGGAGGGGATGATGATCTTGGGCTCCTTGATCACACAAACTTCAGCACCAAAGAAGATCTTCACCAACAAGCTTCTCTCACACAGAAATACTGCTTGTAGAGTCAACTTCTTCTTCACACAGATAGATGAAGTTGAGAGTTTTTTATCATGGGTTTGTTTGATTTTAGGAAGTTCAAATAGCTTATGATATTTCAATAATGGTGTATGGTTCTTCTTTGAAGATGTTTGAGATATCTTTGATTGTCTGGAATGTATGTAAAAAGCTTGGAAAAATTTTAGCTATGGAGTTTCTAAGTTTTTTCTTGAGAGAGAATTTCAAGCAGAGTTCTGACTTTCTTGTGTATGTACGTGTTATTTTAGGGTTTGCTGAGGTATGGTATTTATATGCAATTTCTTGGAATTTGTCCGTTGGACACATGTAGGAGCGTGGCTTCGATGCTCGAATGAGTCATACCTTTTTCTCTGACATTCCTGAAATTCTGCTGCACTGATTTGATGTGGCAGGATTGAACTCTGAAATTCTGACAGTCTAAGCCAATAGGTAGCTTGCTCTGTGGTGGTCCCAAGTGGCATACGAAAGGGTCTAGAAGGGGGGGGGGGATTGAATAGACCCTTAAGTCTTTTTCGACTTCAAAAATTTGTATCACTTTTAAAGATTTGAACGCTTAGAAGCTGAGCGCTTGGGTCAGACGCTTCAGTAAAGATAGCTTTGACTTAGTGATTATAGCAATTTGCCAAATTAGGGTAATGCCTAGATCGCTTAATCAAGGTTAGCACAGCGGAAATGATTTTTAGCGTTCAATTGGTTAATTAATCGCTTTGCAATTAGCTTGTCTTTTTCAAAGAATATAATATAATGTAAATCAAGACAATAATTAAAGTAAATGACACAAGAAATTGTAAGGTTCACTGGGTGATGTAATCCCAGCTACGTCCTTCTTTTCCTTTTTCACTTGGAGGAATTTACTAGGATGATTATCGAAGAATCACACAGAATCTTCTACAAGATAGTATAGGATGAAAAAGATCTCGGGCTCCTTGATCACACAGATTTCAACACCAATGAAGATCGTCTTCTACAAGCTTCTCTCACTCAGAAATACTGCCTATAAGGGGTTTTCAACTTCTTTCTCACTCAGATGAAAGGTTGAAGGTTTATCACAAGGTTTTGTTTATTTTTGGGAAGATCAAACAACTTGAAATATCTCAATAGGCATTTAGGTTTCTTCTTTGGAAGAGGTTTGAGATATTTTGTGACTGTCTGGAATATAGATAAAAAGCTTGAAGGAATTTTAGCTATGGAGTTTCTAAGCTTTTTCTTGTGCAGGTACATAAATTTCTCTTGTAATATTATGTACCACCTTTTTAGGGTTTGCTGAAGGTAAGGTATTTATAGGCAATTCTTGGGATCTGTCCGTCGGACACATGTGGGAGTGTGCCTTTCACACAGCGAGTGATTTTACCTAAAACTTGACATTCCTGAAAATTTGCTGGCACCGATTGGATGGGAGCAGCTATAAACTCCGAAGTTCAGACAGTCTAGTCAAAAGGTGGCTTGTCCACAAGTCACACTGGCTTATCACATTTAATGCTCTTATCAGGCATTTAATGCATTTGAATTTATTTCCCGTTGGAAATAAATGTACGTTGAATGATTGCATTTAAGTCCTTCATGACTTGAGGATTTAATTCAGGTGAATCTGACATCGGATCTCTAGAGTGATTTGAGCGCTTGATTCATAAATCCTGAAATAGTCCTTTAGCGTTTGACGGGCGCTAAGAACAAAACTTCATCTTCAGTTGACTTCAGACGCTGATCTTCAACTTCTTCTCTAATAGACTCACCTAGAATTCTATTAGCGATTCGGTATCTAATACTTAGTCTAAAATCTATAAAGATAGAAATTACAAGCCTAATAAAAAATTACATACTCTCAAACACTTATACAAAGATCTATCAAAACAGAAACTTACATTGTGTTTGGGGTCCAACATAAAATCCTATCTTATCATCATCAAAACCTCTAACATGAATTTCCTAACAATTTCCACCTTTTTGATGATGTAAAGACTTTTAACTCGTATAACTCTTTTATAATTTAAAAGCCCAAATAAAGTATAAGTTAGCGTTTGAAAAGTTAGTAAAGTTAGCTAATGTTAGATTAGCCTCAACAAGTTGTTTCAGCGATAAATCATTCATATATTGAAAGAATAAGCATACATGATTTGTACTGAAAGTAATATAATGAAAGCGACAACAGAAATATAAAAATAATTCATTCACTTTTTCTGCCGCTTTGCTTTTTCTTCGCCTTGGAGAACTTCTAGCGCTAAGTCCAACAGGAGACGATCAATGTCGATCATTGTCGTATGTTGAACTTTATCGTAATCATGCCTATGAAGTTTAGCGCTTTCATTAAGTTCTAACAACCTTTCTATCCATTCTCTTTGCGAAATTCCAAGCTCACGAATTAAATCATGATAGATATCTTTTCTTGGATCTTTTTATGGTTTCCAATTGATAGGTCGTCTTAGCGGATCGGCAAAAGGTTGAAATCCCATACTTTCCAAGGAATCGATGTCCAATTCCGGAAGCGGATATTTTCCTAGATAATACCTTGGCTTTCTCTTTTTAGTTAACATCTTCTTGATGCTCACTAGTTCTTCAAACATTGATCGCTAATTTTTATTATCTTTTTTTGATATCGCTTTGGACGCTTGATGCTTTTCTGTATTTTCTCCCTTCTTGGCATCATCAAGAAAGGTTTTCAACTCAGCGACTTCTCTTCGCAAGAGTCGAACTTCGTCAACTAAGAGAGCGACTTGATGAGCGATGCTTTGAGCAGCGGCATCGGTCGAAGTATGTCTTTCAGCATCAGCCGAAGCGCTCTGAGCTAAGTGACGGTTGAATTCTGAAGAGAGTTCAGCGACAAGTGGTGATATGCTGTTCATGATTGTACTAGTGCTTTTATTGGAAGCGTTTGCAATATCACGACTTCACGTATCAGACATCATTCAGATTTGTCTATCAGCAGCCTCAAACATCTTGGAGCAGGAATCTTCAATGTTGGTGAGCGAGTTCCGTACTGCTTGTCTGAAATCTCTAGCGTCTGAATCACTCTCAAAATCTGAATCAGAAGAAGGACACTCAGGAGACGAAATGAGTCTGTAAGAGCTAGAAACTGCAGCCTTGCCTTTGGATTTATCTCTGATAAATGGCTCTTCAGGCTTTTGAGCAATTTCAGCGTGCACTTCTTCAATCGCTTGATCCATGGAAGGATCTTCGATCGCTGACGGGAGCTCAACTACTAGGGTGCTAGAAGGGTCTGGCAAAGAAGCTTCTTGAATTTGAGTGTCATCCACAGTAGGAGAATCGACTGTTTCAACTATTTGGACGGAAGGAGAAGAATCTTCAATAGCAATGACCCAGAGTGGGCCGAGCGCTTCCATCACATGCCTTGGGCTTATCAGGCTATTTTGCGGAATAAAGAAGATAGCGTCTTCTCGCTCTTCAGTGCTTAGAGCAAGTTGCACGCCTTCCTGCAAATTAATTCCTGAAGTATAAGATTGGAAAAAGTCCAAAATAAATGGCATCACCGCTTGAGCTGCTTCTTGGTCCACTGGCCTGATCAGCGATATCATCTTGGCCACGTGAATGTTCTGTTGACAAAAGAGCACAGGGTGAAGATTGTATCCTTGGAAGTTGTTCAGTCCTGAATAGTGGTTGAAAGTGATGTCCAACGCTTGTGTATTTTCTATCACTGCTCTTCTATCTCTGTGGAGTTCAGAAAACTCAGCGTGCTCATTTGAAACATCAACAAAAATTTGACTTTGGCCTGGAAGAAGAGGCTGTTTGCTGGAGGAGGCTTCTTTGTTCAAATCGGGAAAGATGCGCTGAACAAACGCTTGACGAGGGTGAAACACATAGCATCCGCCTTGACTGAATAGGGCTAGCTGATGACGAATGTAGGTCTCAATGGGTTGCCTATAACCCAGTAGAGTGCTAACATTTCCGGCAATATGCTGACGCTGTTGAAGCAAAAAAGTAGCAAACCTTCGGCGTCTGTATTCGATTCCAAATTCAAACAGGAATGAATATCTCACGAGTTCTTCAAGAGTATAGAAGTATAAAACAAACTCTTCAGCCCATCTGGCTGTATCCATCATCCATCGCTTACCAAGCTTGTCAGCTTTCTTTAGTTCTTTTCTAGAGGTAAGGAATTTCTCGAAGCGTGTAGTTTCTTCATCGTAATCCTCAGCCCATAATCTGGCAAGATATTCTCGGGCTTCATCTTCTATCCATGAGTTAACAGGATTTGGACGCTGTCCTTTTCTTTTCCAAAGCTTAACTGGATTAGGAGAGAAGGCATTCTGAGGAGGGGTGACAACTTTGGGGAGAGCCAAATATCCTATTTTGTTTAGATCTTCCTCAGCAGGATTTTTGTTCCAATCGCCCATGTGGGGATTCTTGAAGACAATCTTGCTGGCTCGAAGAGAATAGAAAGACTCGTCTGAGCGACCGGTGAAGTTAAATCGGTTTTTGTTAATTTCTGTTCTGTTGAACGCTGGTCTTCGGATGTACTCTAAGCGAGATTGAAGTCGCTCCAGGTTGTAGAGTCCTAAATCGGCAAACTGCTCAAAGAAGTCAAACTTTTGAGAGTTGGAAAGATCTGGCCGATGGAGAGTGTTTTGAAAAGAAGTTTCAAACTTTGCAAGCGTCTGGGTGTCTCGTTTTCTAGCGGCATAATAAAATTCAATATCAGGAGTATATCCGCAAGGAAAGAAATCAATGACACGAGGAGAAGGTCCTGTTGGAGTAGGAACAAGAGCAATAGCTTCTGTTGGGATGGGGGCCACTTCTATCGACCTCTCAGGATGCTCAGTCGCTTCACTGACATGTGAAGTTTCAGTGTCAGGAAGATCTTGAGCTACTGCCTTAGCGATATCCACAACAGTTGCCATATCAAGATCTATTTCAATGGGAACCTCTGAAGGTGGAGGTGCATTAGCGTCTGGTGCATCTTGAGCTTGAGGAATATCATCGGTTGACGTAGTCACTTGATCTGTTTCTATATTAAGGACAGGTTCCTCAGGCTCCGGGACTTCATCTTCTGATTCCTGAACACGAGAAAGCCTTTCAGATTGATCATTGGCTTTAGGATCTGAGCTGATTTCGGGAACAGCGTCAGTAGGAGGTGGAACACTCGTTGGCTCTGGTGGAGCGCTCGCCGATACAGCTGGAGTGGAGAGAGGAGTACGCCTTCGGGCAAGCGGTACTTCTTCTACTACTGCTTCCTCTTCTTCAGAAACTGGGAAAATAATCGCTGGAGGAGGAGATGGAGATTTAGGAGAAGGAGAAGGAGATGGAGATTTAGGAGAAGGAGAAGGAGATGTTTGTTTCTTCTTGGGCTCTGGCTTTTGCTTCTTCTTTGCGGGTTCAGGCTTTTGCTTTTTGGCTGACTTGGCTGGTTCAGCGACTTTGAGAATGATTTTTCTTTTTGGTCGCTTAACCACCACTGCTTCTGCAGATGAGGACGATGATGAAGAGGAAGACGCTTGGTCTTCATCATCACTGCGAACAACTCCTTCGGCTTGAAGTCGCTCACGCTCCTCTTTGGGAACCGCTGCACCATCATGCTTTTTTGGTTTGAGCAGCTCGCTAATTATCTTCTTGCCATAGAACTTGAGCACTGGAATCTTCTTTCCAGCGGAATTTTAAGACCGCAAGCACTTAGAATTCTACTTAACACAATCCCATAAGGCTTGGGATTAACTGACTTGGCCATCGCTGCCTTGAAGCGATTAAAAACATAGAGAGACCAATTAATTTTTAATTTGGTCAAAATGGCTACCATCATCTTGTACTGAATATTTGTAACTTTATCGAATGTTCCTTTTCTACATTCGATCATCTTGGCGCAAATATCCGCGAGAATGACATATTCGCCCTTCATGTCGTTCTTCTTGAAGTTTGGCTCATATGCAGCTTCGACTTCTTTTTTCTTGATTAACTCCCAGACTTTAGTCGCATCACCGAGAGAAACATGTTCTACTTCACCACCATCATCGGGTAAGGTCAATAGGGAAGATATCAATGAAGGAGTTAGAACAATGGTCTCACGAGCAAAAAGGAAGACGCAAGAAATGGAGTTTCCGTCGTCAGAAATTTTAGAATTGTTGAAGAGATAGAAAGATTCTTTTTCAAAGTAGTGAAAAACAGTGGTAATCATATCTCTCAAACCAGATTCTTGAACGAGTGGAAAAACTGTTCGTAGAGGAAAGTTCTGGTTATCAAACAGGTAGTCCCAGTTAACAAGAAATCCGGCGTTAACCGTGACTGGTTTTCAGCGCGGGAAGTTTTTCTGGTAGCAGACTTGGATGATTTGGAAGATTTTGAAGCTTTGGGTGCCATTGAAGTTTCTGAAGGAATGAGAGAAGTTTGTGCTTTGAAAGAGATGAAGATTTTATAGCAGAGAGAGTGTTTGGGAGTGATAAAGTCTGACTGTAAAATCCTTGAAGAATATATATAGAGGCAAAAATAACTCCTCAGTTGCTTAGATGACCGCCACGTGCCACAGCATTGAATTTTGAAAAATTAAAAAGTTTGAATCTGAGCCGATTATGCATAAGTACGGATGTCAAAAGGTGTGGCAAAATAGGTTAACTGTTACAAAAAAGAGAGTTTTTGGGATCCGCAGTTACCCATACGTTTGAAAATTTTTGAAATTTTCATCATGAAATGCACGCTCCTGATAGTACACTGACACGTACTCAGACTTATGCAGTCACTGAACCGCCTAGGTTTAGATAAAAATCATAGCCGTCAGTTTGATTTGATAGGCACGTGTGGGTAGTTATCAAATTTCATCTTTTGAACTTATCCACACGTTACTTTTAGCGATGAAAACTATGCATGATTTTTAGAAAAATTTACTAAGTGTTAAAGTAGGGATCCTTTTAACGTTGAAGACTTTTTAGGAACAGAAATTTAATTTCTTCAAGTTTGAAATAAAATCAATCGCTTCAATTGATAAAGGACATTTTCATTTATTAGAGATTGACTTTGACATGCATAAAGCTAAGTGCTAGTGATCAATGCTTATAATTTAAAAAATCATTTTTGGTCATAGTCGCTTTATATATTGAGACAAGTACAATTTTAAAGTTCCCCCTAAAATTGATGACTTGTTTCAGATTTTTGATAAACGCTTTAGACATAAACATAAGGTGGATTCCCCCTAAATTTTATGTCTATAAAGAGATGATGCTCTTATGTTTTAAGCGTTTAAATCAATCATACCTAATTCAATTCTCAGAGTGAGAAAGCGTTGTTCGTTGAGCGCTTTGGTGAAGATATCTGTTCATTGTTTGCCAGTTCCAATGAAGTGCATGGCGATATCTTTCTTTTGAATATGGTCACGCAAGAAATGGTATCTAATGTCAATGTGTTTGGTTCTAGAATGAAGGACAGGATTTTGGGTCATAGCTAAAGCACTTTGGTTATCACAATAGATTGGGGTAGGACCTAGGATTGTTCCATAATCTCTAAGTTGTTGCCTCATCCAAAAGATTTGTGCACAACAGCTCCCAACGGCTACATATTCTGCCTCAGCGGTAGAAGTCGCTATGGATCGTTGTTTCTTACTATGCCACGAAACTAGTCTATTACCTAGAAATTGACATGTACCACTAGTACTTTTTTTTATCTATTTTGCATCCTGCAAAATCTGCATCTGAATTACCAATTAGTTCAAAAAGGGAGTCCCGTGGATACCATAAGCCCACATTGTGTGTGCCTTTTAGGTATTTAAGGATTCTCTTGGTAGCATTTAAGTGAGATTCTCTAGGATCATATTGAAAGCGTGCACACATGCATACCGAAAACATAATATTTGGTCTACTAGCAGTAAGATAAAGAAGTGATCCAATGATACCTCTATAGTTAGTGATATCAATTTTCTTCCCACTTTTATCTTTATCTAACTTAAGCGTTTGGCTCATTGGAATTTTTGAAGATGATGCATTTTCCATACCAAATTTCTTAATCATATCTATTGTATACTTAGCTTGGTTTATAAATATTCCATTAGGGAGTTGTTTAACTTGTAATCCTAAGAAGAAAGTTTATTCACCCATCATGCTCATTCCAAATTGTTCTTGCATCATTTTCGAAAATTTCTCACACAATCGCTTATTAGTAGAACCAAATATAATATCATCAACATAAATTTAGACTAAGAGAATATCTTCATTATGGGTAATTTTAAATAACGTTGTATCAATGTTTCCTTTTGAAAAGCCTTTACCTATAAGGAAGATAGAGAGAGTGTCATACCATGCTCTTGGTGCTTGTTTAAGGCCATAGAGTACCTTATCCAATTTGTATACCATACTTTTTCCATGGTTGTTGATGAATCCTGGAGGTTGCTCCACATAGACTTCTTCTTGGAGTTTATCCTTCAGGAAAGCACTCTTCATGTCCATTTCGTATACTGTGAATTTGTTGATTGCGGCAAACGCTAGAAACATCCTAATCGCTTCAAGACGGGCTACTGGGGCAAATGTCTCATCAAAATCAATACCTTCTTCTTGACAATAACCCTGAGCGACTAATCTAGCTTTGTTTCTTGTAACAACGCCATCTTCGTCCATTTTGTTCCTAAAAACCCATCTAGTCCCAGTCCCAATAACTCCTTGGTGAGTTGGTCTTAGTACTAGCGTCCAAACCTTGCTTTTCTCAAATTGGTTAAGCTCTTCTTGCATTGCTTCTACCCAACTTGAATCACTGAGCGATTCATCCACTTTCTTTGGTTCCATTTGAGATAGAAAACTTGCGAACATGGCCTTATTAATTGTGGCTGACCTAGTTCTAACAGGTGCTTCCATATCACCAATTACTAGCTCTAGTGGATGGTCTCTAAGTCATTTGCGGTCTGGTTGGAACGGGTTGAGAGACACTTGGTTATCAAACGCTTGACTCTCTTGCGCAGTCGCTGCATCATTCACAGTTCCAACCTGCTCTTGATGATCATTTTCTTCATGATCATCAGTGATTCTGACATTATCGCCATTGTTAACCTCACGAGTATCCTTAGGAATAGGTACACGAATCTCATCATCTTCGTCATCACTAAGATTGATTTGTGATGCTTGTTGGGTGAGATCTTCAATTCCTACATCATCTGGATTAACCTTACTCGGCTCTTGGTTAGCATCATCAAACACAACATGAATGGATTCTTCAACCTTCGATTTGATCTTATTTAGGATGCGAAAACTCTTTCCATTCTTGGAATAGCCTAGAAAGATTGTCTCATCCGCTTTAGGATCAAAAGTCTTTAGGTTGTGGGATCCATTGTTATGAATAAAACATTTAGAACCAAATACATGAAAATATGAAACGTTAGGCTTACGTCCCTTCCACAACTCATATGGAGTCTTCTCATGTTGCTTGTTGATCATACACCGGTTCTAAGTGTAGCAAGCGGTATTGATGGCTTCGGCCCAAAACCTTTGAGGCAACTTGGACTCTGCTAACATCGTCCTAACAGCTTCTTTAAGCATTCTGTTCCGTCGCTCGGCAACTCCATTCTGTTAAGGTGTTCTAGGAGCAGAATACTCATGAAGTATTCCAAAGTCTATACAAAACTTCTCAACAAATTGGTTAGTAAATTTAGTTCCTCTATCGCTTTTAATTCTTGTCACCTTTAAATCTTTATAAGTTTGTAATTAACGAATTAGTGATGTGAGCTTGACAATAGTTTCATCTTTAGTCGCTAGGAATTCTACCCAAGTATAGCGAGAGAAATCTCATCAACTATTACTAGAGAGTACTTTTTACCACTAACACTCATGATTTGAATGGGACCAAACAAATTTAGATGCAATAGTTCAAGAACTCTAGAAGTAGATAGGCATGGTTTCTTTTTAAAAGATAATTTAACTTGTTTACCCATTTGGCATGCATCACATAAGCGATTCTTTTGAAAGGAACCCTTAGGTAATCCCTCTACTAGATTTAGCGATATTAATTGAGAGATTGCCTTAAAATTGAGGTGATTCATTTTTTTATGTCATAACCAACCCAATTCATTTTGACTTTTAGCAACAAAGCATGTGGGGTTGTTATCAATTGTAGAATCCCAATCTACTAAATATACATTGTTTGTTCTTTTACCTCTTAATTTAGTAGACCTAGTCTTAATGTCGTTAACATAGCAGAAGTCGCTTAAGAATTTTACTTCAAAGCCTTTATCACGAAATTGACTAATGCTTAACAAATTATGCTTAAGGCCCTCAACATAATATACATCACTAATCATGATGTTCCCCCTATGCATGATACCTATACCTTTGGTTTTACCTTTGGAGTTATCACCGAATATAACTTGAGGACCGTTGGTAGCTTTATGGTTGACTAGAAGATCTTTGGAACCCGTCATGTATCTTGATGATCCACTATCAATGTACCAAACTGAAGTATCGGTGTTGGCTCTAGGTACCTGCATTTAAAGGATAATTCTAATTCTTATTAGGTACCCATGTTGCCTTCGGTCCTTCTTTGTTAGTAACTTTGGTTTGAATTATAACTTTAGGAACCCATATTTGCCTAGTCTTCATTGTAGGAATACTGGCCTTCTTAGGTTTCACATCGTGTTGTGTGTGCTTTTTGGGTGTATAATAATATCCTCGATTATAATGGTAGTCATAATCATAATCATCATAGTATCGATAATATGATCTTGACTGCCTTGGATATTGACGCTGGTATTTCCTTGGCGCTGGCTCGGGTTGCACTTTTGGTGCTGGACGCTTAGCGCGTGATTCATTGTGGTTAGGTTTATCATTAGTCTTTTGAGCGTTTGGATGAACCTTTCTTTGTGAATAATTTGCTTTAGCCTTACCCTTGCCTAAGGCAGCTTTGGCTTTCTCATTTAGCATTGTTGCTTGGTTCATTGTGAATAATTTGCTTTAGCCTTACCGTACCATTGTTGCTTGGTTCATTCAGCATTTGACTTTGTGAACCTTTCTCAACAAAGAAGACACCTTTTCCTTTGTTGTTCGCCGTAACATTAGATTTATAAGGTTGTTTACCGAAATTATTGCATCCTAAACTGGTTTTTTCACCAAATAATCTAGTTACCTCAATCACATTATCCAACTTTCTAGAAGCTTTTGATAATGATGAGACGAGCTGCTCTGATTTGGCTAGTCTAGCGATCAGATCAACTTCTCTCTTGATTATTATATCAAGATCGCTTTTTAATTGAATGATCTCACTCTCAAGTGATTGGTTGTTCTCAATGCATTGTTGTTGAACTTTTAACTCTGCTTTGAGCATTACTTTATCTCTTGTGAGTGATGAGATAATAGCGAGATCGTTTTGATATATTTTGGTGGCCTCTTGACAATCTTTATAATATTCATTAACTTTGTCAAGTAATTCATCATAAGAAAGAGGATGAGATAATTCATTGGTTACCTCTGGTAGTGATTCGTCAGACGCTTCATCTTCTCTTCCCATGAGACAGATCAACGCTGAGTCACTTGTAAGCTCATCATCACTGCTTTCATCTGTTGATTCCAAATCCTTTTCAGGTGCGGGGAATGGTTCAGACTCTGCTAGCAAACCTTGTTGGCGAAGGTTGCTCCTCAATTGGTTTCTATCCGCATAGTCTTGCCTTGTGGGCTTAGACACATTTGGATAAGGGCAATTTACCTGGTAGTGCCCTGGTTTCCTACAATTATAACACAAATTAGTTTTCATTTTCTGTTCAGTGGATAATCGCTTTAATCCGACTGGCGCTGAGAGATTTAGAGTAGGAGTCGTAGGCGCTTGGTAAGGAACTGGCGCTACTGGTTGAGGTGTAGAGTACACTGGCGCTTGATACTGAGGCGCTGGAGCAGGGGCAGGAGTCTGAAATGAAGTTTGTCCAATAGGATTTCTTGACCAATAAGGCCATTTCCTTTTCTTCATTTGATTCCATTGATTTTACTTCGCTAACCGCTTCACCCTTACTTTTGGTAGTAGCGATTAAAGCTCCTGATTTAGTCGCTGAAGTAGATGTGTCGCTGACTGTTGGTCCCAAGTGGTATACGAAAGGGTCTAGAAGCGGGAGGGTTGAATAGACCTTGAAGTCTTTTTCGACTTCTAAAAACTTTCGTATTACTATGAGGTATTTGAATGCTCAGAAAGCTTTGAGCGCTGGGTGCGGCGCTTTGAGGGATGATGACTTAAGCGCTAGTTTCAGGCGCTTGAGAAAAGTTAACTTAGATTCGGTGATTTCAACACTTACCAAAGTAGGGCAGAGTTTAGTCACTAAATCAGGGTTAGCATAGCGGAAATGTTTTTATAGCTTAGCGTTCGTTTTAACCAATTAGTCGCTTATTGGTTTAAATGCCTTTTCAAGATATAATATGACAGTATAATGTAAGACAACAGAACAGTAAATGACACAAGATATTTGTAAGGTTCACTGGGTGACGTAATCCCAGCTACGTCCTTCTTCTCCCTTTATCAGAGAGGTTTTCCACTATGATGATTATCGAAGAGTCACACAGAGACTTCTACAAAATGGAGAGAGGTTGGATATGATCTTGGAACTCCTTGGTCACACATATTTCAGCTCCACTAAAGATCTTCTATCCCCTTGCTTCTTTCGCCCAGAAATAATGCAAGTTACACTTGATCCCGGAACTCCTTGGTCACACAGATTTCAGCTCCAGTAGAGATCTTCTTCCACACAAAAATGGCGCTTGTAAGTCAACACATTTTCTCACTCAGACGAAAGATGTTGACAGTTTTTGTAATGGCTTTGTTTGGTTTTGGAAAGTTCAAACAACTTGAGGATATCTCAATAGTAATGTAGGGACTTCAAAAAGGGTTTTGAGATATAGTTGACTGTCTCTGCAATATTTGTGAAAAGCTTATACGGATATTTGGCTATGGATTTTTGTAAGCTTTTCTTTCAACAAAGTAGGTATTCTTTTTCTTGTGTCTTTTTGTATAACATACAAGAGGTTGTGACTATTATTCACACTAGGATATTCAGGTATATCTCTTGTATATCTCACGGTTTTTTTTTGCTCTGTGTATTACTTATTTGTTGAAAGGGCTATTTATAAGGTATTGGTGGTTTTTGTCCGTTTGACACGGTTGGAATCTCGTTTCCCCAAACATTCCTTGAGTTCTGACATTCCTAACTTTGGGTATACTTAATTAGTTAGGCATGTTCTTGGTTTCATAACTTCTGACAGTCTTGGTGAAATGAATGGCTTACCCATACGTTATAGTGCTTATATTTTAATAGCACTTATCCGACTTTTAATGCATCTTGTTTTATTTCCGTTGGAAATAATTTGTCCGTTTGATTCATGCATTCTTTAAGTCTTTGGATAGCTTTGGGTTTGAATTCTCAGGTTACGTTCATTGTAGGTCGTGTTGGTTTAGCCTTTTGGACGCTTGCTGAAGAGGACAGTTTTTCTCGTGCATTGGACAGACGCTTGGACTGATCCTGAGTCTCTTCTCTTTATTTCAGACGCTTACTCTTCAATCTTGTCTTTATAGGCTCACTCAGAATTCCATCATTGACTTAGTGTTGAGTATTCGGCCTGAGTTATCCATTCGCATTTTGAGCGCTGGAGTTGTAACCTGGAATAGTCTCTAAAACGTTTTGACGGACGCTTCAAGAGATCTTTATCTTCTGTAGCTTCAGACGCTTGATCTTCAACTTTATCAATTGGTAGACTTACCCAGAATTCTCCTTAGTGATTTAGTATCACATTCTTGGTTTAAGATTCTACAAAGATGAAAACTATAAGCCTAAGATAAATAAGCTTTCAGGTACTTATACAAAATATTCTATGAAAGCTTTTATACTTACATTTTTCGCGGTCTAACAGGAAGTCCTATTTGTCATCATCAAAACATCTAACATGAAATTCCTAACAATTTCCCCCTTTTTGTTGATGGCAATACCTATTTAGTTCAAGCGTTAGATACCTAAAGTATGAGTTAGCGTAGGTT
The DNA here is from genome assembly GCA_019426215.1 of Buddleja alternifolia. NCBI lineage: Eukaryota > Viridiplantae > Streptophyta > Magnoliopsida > Lamiales > Scrophulariaceae > Buddleja > Buddleja alternifolia. The sequence continues at coordinate 13,997 of WHWC01000079.1, read as the reverse complement.
AGTAAGTTAGTTTGAGCTTCAACGAGATGTTTCAGCTGTAAAATGCATTTTATATATATCTTTCATAGTACAAGCATTTTACAACTGAAATGAAAGAATCATAAGTAAAAAATTAAGATCGTGATTTGATCTCGTATCTCTTAGTCATTTCAGCACGGATTGCTTCAGTTATCTGATCTTCTAGCGTCATCATCGCAGCATGATCTTCACTGATTATATGTTTGTTTTCTTTTACTTGTCGTGCCTTGAAAGTAATGAGTTGCTTATCCTATTCCTCTGGACTGATGCCTATGTATCGTAATCAAATTCTGAAGGTTTGGTCAAAGTCAGACATTTTTCGCTCTAAGGCTAAGGCGGCTGGATCAGATGGTTCTGGAATTGACGCTCTGAGAAGAGAAATATCAAATTGTTTAAGCAGTGCTCTTGAAGGTAATGGAAGATTTGGATAGAGCACTCTTGGGGTTTCTTTTTTATTGGACGCTCCCACCGAGGTAGTTACCCAAGAAGGATAGGGATACCTTGTCTCTGTACTTAGTGTGAGGGAAGTATCAATATGTTGACGCTTGGATGGTGGAGGAGGATCTTGATCTTTAGATGTTGAAGATTTTCTCTTTTCTCCCTTCTTTTCCCCCTTATTGCCATCATCAGTGTGGATGAAATGCTGAGTAAGAAGACTGACTTGAGTAGCAATCTGAGCGACAGAGGCTTCAAGAGTGGTCAGACGCTGGTCGAAGTGTTCTTTCATGACCAGTAGTTGAGCATGATTAGCGTCTGTGAGAGAGGTCTCAACAGCCGTGAAACGGTGGTTTAGATCATTTGTTAAAGCCACATGACTTTCCTGAGTAGCTGTAGATAGTTGCTGTATTTGAGTGAGGCATTCAGTCATGGACGCTTGAGCGTCGGGAACCGCAGTGCTAACTCGAGGCTTAAAACGGGATGTGTGTTTGAGAGATTCAATAGGTACTTGATAATTCGGGTCAAATACTGTTCCTCGATGCTCTGGGGCACTGTAGGACTCGGTGGATGCAGTAGAGTCGGATTCAGTTGGACTGGGGGGATTAGGCGCTTGAAGGAATTCTGGTGAGCGCTCAGGAGCAGGTAACATTTCAGCTGGTGCTGTGATAAGAGGTGTTTTTACGTGTTTTTAAGACCGTAATTCTTATGATTTGGATTCACTTATTGCTTAAATCATGTCACATTTGCATTTAATAAGTGTGTTAAGTGAATACAGGTAATAAATGAGAATACATGAAGAAAAGGGAAGAAAAACGATGTACAAAACAAGTTCAAACATGTTTTTCAACACTTAGGCGGTTTATGCATCTCCTACCACATTCGAGCGATAATACTGTACATTTCGAGACTGAATTGGACAACATTTCCTTCTACAAAGTTGTAGATCTATGTCTTAGCTTCAAATGGGAACTTGAATCATCCAAAGCGGAGGTCTATAGAGATAATTATGAAGGAAATACGATTGTTGCGCCGAACAGAGAAGTATATGCGCCAGGACACGCCCTAGCGCCTTGCTAGTCACGCCTAGGCGTGGACAGTCCGAATCTTACTCCTTTTCAGCTTAAATTCCAGCTCTTTATGATGGGAAGGAATCACTTTTAGCCATAATTCAGCACATGTGTTGAAGGGGAGTGTCATAAGTGTGTTTCTTGGTAGATTTACTTTATGGAATTTTATACTACACACTTTAGAGTAACGGAGGACACAAGAGAGGAACAACACATGGGAGGAAGAAGAATCTACACCTATAAAGCTAATCATCTCTTGCATTCATTCTTCATCAATGAAAGAGGGGAGGAAGTGACCGATCCATTAGAGAGAAAGGAGAGGGAGAAGGATTCTTGGATTCATTATCATCATTGGAGAAAGAATATTCACTTGGAGTTCCATCTTTATTCAATTAGAGGGAGTTTTTATAGCCTTTTCATTTCCATTCATGTCTATGAATATGTGTATTTACTCATTATTGTTTTTCATTTTATCTATTATGAACTAATTTCATAAGACTAAGGCCATGTAAGGTCAAATTGAAATATATGCTTATAATAGATGATTGTTGAGGTTATACTTATATTGTTATGTGATGTGAATTTGTGTTTTCACCTATCTTGCATATACTTGATCACTATATGTTAGAATCTTATGCTTAGGTTAATATTTCGGGAGAAAATTGACTTAGGGTGCAAGAAATTCACATCATGACCCGCAACTAATGAGGAATTGCTCTAGACATAGGTAAAGATTCCCGGGTGAAGTTGTTCGATTCAAATCGAGTGAACTCTAGTACGTTAATGCATGTTTAGTGGTTAGATTTCCGGATAGGAATATTTGGGAAATCACGATCTAAGCATAGGAGTTTATACGCGAGACATCGGTTATTCTCTACCCTCGGAGCTCTCACCATAACAATATAAGCATAACTCTCCAACGAGAACCTCTATAAGTATATTTGATCAATTTGGACCTAGCATGTGCCTTAGTCTCTCTTTACATATTTGTTTAAAATCATTTGTGCAACCTCGTTCTTATTGTACGCATTTTACATTCAATTTACTTTAATTGTATTTGTTCTTTATCGTTATAAAATCTTAAACTAGAATTCAAGTCCTTGTGGTTCGACAACCCGGACTTTTAGTCCACTTATTACTACACACGACTAGTGCACTTGCTATCATAGCACGTTAGCTTTTAGCGTGTCAAGTTTTTCGCGCCGTTTCCGGGGACTTGTTCATTTTAGTTTTTGATTTTTCGTTTAAATTTTCATAATTCTTAGTTCTTCGTTTATTTCTAACCTTTCTTTTATTTTATTATTCTAATTTTGTTTTTTTTTTTATGTTTAATTGTTAGGTGTAATTTGTGGTGCATGACCCGCTCTTCTAACGAGCCTCTATACAATTTTGAGCCGGAAATAGAGCGTGTTCTTCGATCTAGTAGACGCGCTCGAGAAATGGCCGACAATCTAAATCCAAATGGGAATTTTCCCGACATAAATCTCCCGAAAAACAGGGAATGGTTGCAAAATCTATTCCAAGCTATGCAACCGGCACCTCCTCAAAGACTTCCATCGGTCCGGGAAAGTCTACCTCCAAGGGTCCACACCATACCGGGGCCCGTCGTCTTTCCAAATTTCTTTGCACCAAATTATCACATTCCGTCACACATCTTTAGCATGGTGCAAAGCGAATCCTTCTATGGAAAGCCCCATGAATCACCTCATGAGCATTCGGAGACTTTAGACGATACTCTCATGACTACCCAATTTCATCCACGGGATCTCGATGCAATTCGTCTAAAAGTCTTCCACTTCTCATTAAAGGAAAGGGCGACCATGTGGTACAAATCTCTACCACCCCAATCCATCACAACATGAGGACAATTGGTCGAAGCCTTTTTGAGTAAATTCTTTCCACCCTCAAAAATCAACGAGCTAAGGAGCAACATTAAGGAGTTTAAGCAAGGGAATCATGAGTCCTTAGCCGAGGCATGGGCTAGATATAAAAACATGCTCCGAAAATGTCCGGATCACAACCTAAGATTGAGTGAGCAAGTATTACGATTCCATGATGGAGTCCGTTCGCGCATCCGAAATAGGCTCAATGCTGGCGCCGGTGGTGATCTCCTTGGGCTCGATTGCCAAAGTGTGTGGGACAAGATTGAGCAATTAGCCCGAGAAGATGAACTCTATCCCGATGATGAAGAAGTCACACCCACTAAAAAGATTGCTTGTGTTCAAGAGTTGGGAGAAGAAGTTGCTTTGGAAACAATGGTTGGCAATGTAAACTATGTTGGAAATGCTAATCGACCTCAATTGAACTTTCATGTGCCCGAAAATTTTCCAAGGAGGCCCAATCCGGCACAAAATGCCCATCCCGGCGTCTATCAAGCACCAAGGCCCCCATTCAACAATAACCAAGCTCAAAGGCAAGGTAATCCTCATATACAAAGGCAAGTAAGACCTCTTACAACCGATGAGCATCTCGATGAACAAATAAAGAAATCGGATTCAGCAATCAACGAACTCCGTACTATGATGAAGGATTTAATGATGGAGATAAAGGATATGAAAACACAAATGGGTCAATTATCCTCTGCAATGAGCGGGAGAGCCCCGAGAACTCTACCAAGTGACACGGAAAAGAACCCGAAGGAGCAATGCCATGCCATTACCTTAAGAAGTGGCAAACATGTACCAAATGATGCTGTTCGCACATGCGCGCCCGAGCGCCCAGATTACCACGCCCAGGCGCCGGAACCAACCCACAGTGAACAAGTGCTTCGCACTTTCGCGACTGAGCGCCCCGATGATCACGCCCCGGCGCCCGAGTCACGGCGCCCCAGCGCCGAATGTGGCGCCCAGGCGCCCAACACATCACAACATGAGAATTCGTTTCGCACTAATGCGCCCGAGCGTCTGTCGAGTCCCGCCCAGGCGCCCGAGTCATAGCGCCCTGGCGTCGATTTCCGCGCCCAGGCGCCACCTCCTGAATCCTCCAGCACGGGCCCTTCAACTCCAACGCATCCTCCCATCGAGGTCCGTCTGCCATTTCCAAATGCACATAGAAAGAAAAAAAAGGAGATGGATCCAAGTTTCCTTCGGATCTTAGCAATTCTTCGTGAGGTTAGAATTAATATTCCTTTTATAGACGCAATTTTACAAATGCCAAATTACGTGAAATTTTTCAAGGATATTTTATCTAACAAACAAAAGTGGGAGGAAAACGAAACGGTGTGCCTAACCGAGGAATGCTCCGCCGTATTGCTTAATAAATTACCAATGAAACTTGAAGACCCTGGGAGTCTCACTATTCCTTGCACGATTGGGCCATTATCCTTCGAAAAAGTTTTGTGTGACTCTGGAGCTAGCATCAACCTCCTTCCGTACTCTCTTTTCAAAAAGTTGGGTCTTGGTAATCCAAAGCCGACTTCAATGAGCCTCCAACTTGCCGATAGATCAATCAAGAGACCACGGGGAATAATCGAAGATGTAATCGTTCAAGTCGACAAGTTCTACTTCCCGGTTGACTTTGTGGTTCTTGATATGGAGGAAGATGTTGAGGTACCCCTGATCCTAGGAAGACCATTCCTAGCCACTGGTAAGGCGGTAATCGATATTGCCAATGGTAAGCTAACCTTAAATGTGGGAGATGAAAAGGTCACCTTTGATGTTTTTAAAGTGCTTAAACACCCATGTGATCCTGACTCATGTTTACGCATCGATGTATTTGATATGTTGATTGATGAGACTTTTCAGGCACAAATGGTAGACGACCCATTGGAGACATGTCTTTCCAAATCTATGGATGTCGATTCAGCGAGTGAAGAACAATTGGAAACCATGTTTAGCGTAGAGAAGCCACCTCTTTACCACGTCATTGGAGCTAAAAAATTAGAAAGATCACTCTTGGCTCCTCCTCGCCCTTCTATCGAAGAGGCCCCTATCCTTGAGCTTAAACCATTACCATTACATTTGAAATATGTATTTTTAAATGATAATGAGACTCTACCTTTAATTGTCTCATCTTCTTTGACAGGAGAACAGGAGGAGCGACTCATGACAGTATTGAAGGCCAACAAAAAAGCCTTCGGGTGGAAAATTGCGGATATAAAAGGCATAAGTCCAGCGGTGTGCATGCACAAAATACTCATGGAGGAGTCCGCAAAACCTACACGCCAACCACAAAGATGGTCAAATCCACAAATACAAGAGGTGGTAAAGAAAGAGGTTATAAAACTACTCGATGCAGGTATAATCTATCCTATCTCTGATAGTGCATGGGTAAGCCCGACTTAAGTAGTACCCAAGAAGGGCGGAATAACTGTGATAGAAAATGCGAACAATGAATTAATCCCTACTCGAATGCTTACCGGGTAGTGTGTGTGTATAGATTATCGCAAGTTAAATGATGCGACTCGTAAGGACCATTTCCCCCTCCCATTCATTGACCAAATGCTTGAAAGGTGAGCCGGACATGATTTTTATTATTTTCTAGATGGGTATTCCGGCTATAACTAAATTGCCATAGCACCCGAGGACCAAGAGAAAACAACTTTCACTTGTCCTTATGGCTTGTTCGCTTATAGGCGGATGCCGTTTGGATTATGCAATGCCCCGGCCACATTTCAACGATGTATGATGGCGATCTTTCATGACATGATTGAAGAATTCCTTGAGATTCTTATGGATGATTTTTCTGTTTTTGGAACCTCATTTAACACATGTCTTGATCATTTGGACCGTGTTCTAAAACGCTGTGAGGAAACAAATCTTGTTTTGAATTGGGAAAAATGTCATTTTATGGTCCGGGAAGGGATTGTACTAGGTCACAAAATCTCCCAAAAAGGGATTGAAGTGGTCCAAGCCAAGATTGAGGTAATAGAAAAGCTTCCTCCACCTACATCAGTGAAAGCCGTGAGGAGCTTTCTTGGTCATGCCGGTTTCTATAGGCGATTTATCAAAGATTTTTCCAAAATTGCAAAGCCGTTATCTAACTTGCTTGTCAAAGATGCACCATTCAATTTTGATTCCCTTTGTTTACAGGCCTTCATGACTCTTAAGGAGCTATTGATATCCGTTCCCATCATGGCACCTCCCGACTGGAGTTTGCCCTTCGAATTGATGTGTGATGCTAGTGACACCGCGGTGGGTGCGGTCCTTGGCCAAAGGAAGGATAAGGTATTTCAAACCATCTACTATGCTAGTAAGACTTTAAATGATGCACAAATGAATTACGCAACCACGGAAAAAGAATTACTAGCCATAGTATTTGCATTTGACAAGTTCCATGCTTATCTCATTTTGAATAAAGTAATTGTGTACACCGATCACTCCGCATCAAAATACTTACTTGCCAAAAAGGATGCAAAACCTAGACTCATTAGGTGGATTTTACTTCCTCAAGAATTTGATGTAGAAATTAAGGATAAGAAAGGAGTAGAAAATGTTGTTGCCGACCACTTGTCAAGGATAGAGGCTCCTACCCCCGAGTGCGTGTATGATAAACCTATTTGTGAGGAGTTTCCCGATGAGCACTTGTATGCTATACACAATAATGACGATCCTTGGTATGCCAATTATGCAAATTATCTTGTCACGGGAGTTCTTCCTCCGGATATCACTTATCATCAAAAGAAGAAATTCCTATTTGATGTGAAGCGATATTTGTGGGACGAACCATATCTATTTAAGATTTGTGCAGATGGCCTCATTCGACGATGTATCCCTGAGGAGGAAACAACATCAATTCTCACCCATTGTCATGATATGTCGGTAGGTGGTCACTTTGGACCTTCTAAAACAGTGGCTAAAGTGCTTCAATCAGGTTTCTTTTGGCCTACTCTTTCTAAAGATGCATTTTTGTATGTTAATCTTGTGATAGGTGTCAACGAACAGGTAACATCTCTAAAAGACACGAAATGCCATTGCATAACATGCTTGAATGTGAACTATTTGATGTGTGGGGTATTGATTTTATGGGACCTTTCCCTAGTTCTTGTTCTAATAAGTATATTCTTGTTGCGGTCGACTATGTCTCCAAATGGGTCGAAGCCGAGGCTTTACCAACTAACGATGCTCGGGTGGTTACTCGATTTTTAAGAAACAGGATTTTCACTCGTTTTGGAACTCCTAGAGCAATCGTTAGTGACGGGGGCACCCATTTTTGCAACAAACAATTCGAACACTTATTGAACAAGTACGGGGTACGGCATAAAATCTCAACCCCATATCATCCCCAAACGAGTGGTCAAGTGGAGGTGTCAAATCGGGAGATTAAACGCATTCTTGAAAAAACGGTTAACGCATCTAGAAAAGATTGGTCCCTTAAACTAGATGACGCCTTGTGGGCATATAGAACCGCGTTTAAAACTCCGATTGGCATGTCCCCATATCGCCTTGTCTTTGGAAAAGCATGTCACTTGCCGGTTGAGCTCGAACATCGCGCTTTTTGGGCTATTAAATTTCTAAATTTGATTCCCAACTCGTAGGTACCAAGCGTTTACTCCAATTGCACGAACTTGAGGAATGGCGCCATCAAGCGTATGAGAATGCCAAGCTTTACAAGGAGCGAACGAAAACTTGGCATGATAAGCGTATCATTCCTCGGGAATTTCACGAAGGAGACAAAGTGTTACTATACAATTCTCGCCTTCGACTTTTTCCCGGGAAACTCAAGTCAAAATGGTCGGGACCGTTTGTTATATCTCGTGTTTATGCCTCCGGTGCTATTGAACTTATAACGGAAAATGGACGGACCTTCATGACAAACGCCCAAAGGTTAAAGCATTACATTGGAATTGACGGGTCAAGGGATAAAGTGACCATACCCCTCCGGGATCCTTATCAACTTTTTGTCTCACGTCGAGCTACCGACTCTAAACTAGCGCTTCTTGGGAGGCAACCCAAGTTCCTTCTTTTCTCATTTTTTTTTTGTTTGGTTTGCTTCGTTTTATTTTGATTACTCTTGCTTAATCTTTGTTAGTTGTGTTAATTTTAGTGTGAATTGTTATTTTTCCTTTTGTTTACAGGAAATGGAATGAAATTTGCAACACAGCAACATCCACGCCTAGGCGCCATGTCTCCCGCGCCCGGGCGCCTCTTTCTTCAGTACAGGACCTGCTTCGCATTTCCTCGCCCAGGCGTACGATACTACAAGCCCCGGCGCCTAATCATAGGCGCCCAGGCGTCAAAATCCTACGCCGGGGAGCCACGAGAGCTATTTTTGTCCAAATCTTTTCGCATTCCCGCGCCCCAGCGTGCCCCATATCGCGCCCAGGCACCAAGCCCACGACGCCAAGGCGTCCCCCTTACATGCTCAGGCGCGGCGTAAAACTCAAAATATTCAATTGCTTCGCATTGAGGCGCCGATATGCGCGCGCTCGGGCGCCGCGCAGGTATAAACTTAACCTTGGCTGAAAAATTAGATCTATTTCTCAAATTTCTCTCTCTCTCTTCCGACTGCCGAGCAACAACCATCAAATCTCCACCTTAAAGCCACCATTGGACCTGCCCGAACCACCGTCTTCCACCACTCGCCGTCGAATTTGCCGCCGTAAAACTGCAATTTCCGTTTTCTCTCGATCAAAAGGTGAGTGAATAGCTGTGTTCTTGCTCATTTCCGATTATTCAATCCGTATAAAGTTATCTTTCATCAGTGTTTTCGTTTCGGGCCTGAAATTGTTGCTTAATCTTGGTGAATATTCAATTGTGGGGAAATATTCGGGATTTACAGATTTGGGAGGATTGTTTGTGCACAATTTCAGTTTTGAAATACAGAATCATCGGGCTGTGTAATGAATTTGGGAATTACAGATTTGAATTTACATTTGTGATTATAGTTCCGTTTTGGTGTGGAAATTATTTTTACATTTCAAGGTTTGGGGTGATTTCTGGTTGATTGTTGTGTGGGTTGCTTTTTTCGGGGGAGTAGTCGGGAATTTGGTATATCGATTAAACGTCGTTACTCTGCCAAAATTTCTACAAAAAAAAAAAATGCCGAAGCACACTTCCAAACAATCCAAAAGTAAAAAGAAGGTGGGAGAAGGGTCATCTAACGACCCTGAACTACCCATTGATTCGACTATTCCGACCCTTGACCCTCGATTCTCTGATCCGGAGGTCCAAATAATCTGTCAATGCCTCCACCATCGAAATATCATTAAGGAGAAGTACTTAGTTACACAGGGACAGCCTTCGGTGCGGAACTTGGTTGAGTTTCATCACTTGCAATATTTTTGTCGTAAGCCCGAGATTATTTGGGTCCCTTTGGTTCAGGAATTCTTTGGTGCGGGGGCATTTCATGAACTTACAGCCTCGAGATATAGTGAGCCTGAGCACACGGTTCGCCATACCAAGGTGTCATATGATGTCGGAAAGATTCGGGAGATTATAGGTACTCCTAAGCCTCAACAGTGTGAATACACTACTCTTTATCACGGGGGACACCTACAAATCGATATGGATGAGTTAATGAGGGTCATAGCAAAGGAAGGTGAGATTTGGCCATCGGGCCAGGCCTATCTCCCCCGTCGAGCTTTACTTCCGGAGGCCACCTTTTGGCTTGAATTTATACGGTTCAATCTCATTCCTAGCACTAATAAGTCAGAAGCTAATAAACAAAGGGCCGCTCTCATTTTTTCTATCATGACTCGCAAAACTATTGACTTCTCAAAGTTGATCTTTGATTCTTTATTAGACCAGTTGAAGAAGTTCAAAAATGAGTTTGCTTGGGTAGTTGATCAGACGACACAACAGAGGATGGGAGTAGAGTCGACAAAGAAGAATCCTCTGATTTTTCCCTCCCTTATCACTGCTCTCTGTAACAAGCATAGAATTCAAGTTTCCCTCTAGAGCGACCCGAGCCACCTGGTTCATCCATCACTATGCTTGCCGCTACTCCACACGCTCCCCCTCCTCCTAAGCGTTCTCGTCCACCTTCATCTGCTCATGGTGCAGAATCAAGCCACACTACATCATTTGATATGGATGCCCTTCGGCAGCTATTAAGGACAGAGATGCATACCATGATGAATGAAGGTTGTTCTTACGTTAGACAATTATTTATGGAGCAGGATGCATTTATGGGCCGGGGACCTTTCGACTACTCTTCGCCGCCTACTTTTTCGCATTCTTATACACCCGCAAGATGATATGCCCGATGTAGGTGCAGGTGCTTTAGTTGTTCGGGTTGATTCTCCTGAGCATGTCGATGGTTCCGATGATTTGCTTAACGATGACCATATTTTAGGAGATGATGAGCCTGTTGAGGGTGGAGGGGATCATGATGATGTGGACGCCATGTTTGCGATTAGTCCCGTGTTATTTTCATTTCCTGAATTTTTTATCATTAGATGTTTTTGTGGTCTGTTTTTGAATTTTGATTAACCTTTGGAATTATGTTTTTTTATTATTGTTGGATTTTATTTGTTTTTTTTTCTTTTTTTTTGTTATGGAAAATATGCTATGCTTAACCGGATCATATGGATAGCACATGTTGATTTTGTAGTAGGATTCTCTTTCAACTAAGTCGCGGTTGCTAAACTTGGGACAGAATATCCTCAAGAGAACTCGGGTTTGCTTTTCAGCACCCCTTATGGTGAAGTGTTCTCTTACTCAAATTTTCTCCAACATTGGGGACAATGTTTGTTTTAAGTTTGGGGGGTCCATTCATGATCTATATATTTCTGTCTAAGTTTGGGTGTCGTATAGTGTGAAATATTTTTTTAGCATATATATATTATATATTTTTATATAAAAAAAAAAATTAGTCCTTCCAATTGATGCATTGAAATTGATTGACTTGGAAAAATGGCATGATCTCTTGAAATAATTTGAATTTAATGGAATATATATATCTTTGAAATTGCTCGTGGAGACACTAGACTAGGATTGATTTCCTTAGATGATTCACAATGCACATAAATCGAGGGTAGAGGAGTTGAGAGGATAACCATCTTGAGACACTTAAGGAATTTTTCCCGGAAATATTAACTTAGATTTCTCATAAGGTTATAAGTTGAGTAGTAATTTTATATGCTAAACAATAAAGTGAAAAGGTTGAATTTTGGTATGACCAAAAGTGGTTAGGCTAATACGTACTGGAGGTGAAAAGTTTCATGCCTATATACTGTACTATTATGCTAATTTGAGCTAAGCTCAAGCCAAAAGAAGTGAATTGTTTAAAAGATCTCGTTTTATTTCGTGGCCTTTGACACTCGAGTGATTAAATCCTTAGGAGTGTCTCTACACTTAATGCCCCAAAACTATCTAGTTTGGGAGTCATTGATCTAAAGCTTGTTACATGGGTGTCATAGAAAGTCTAATGGAATAAAACATTGCACATGATCTAGCCTTAATGAATTTAATGGAAGTTTCATACGAATTGAAAGTTGAATGTTGATAATGAAATTTAAATGGCTATGAGATTTTCTATAATTCTTGTGCTTTATGTTTGATCAAAAGTTGATAGATATGGGATTAATGTCCAAAATTTGGTAAGGATGCCTTTCGACTATAATACCTTAGATTTATTTTTCACTACACCCTAGGGAGTCTTTTCAAGTATTGTGTCACATGAGCAAAAGTAGTTGATATGTATATATATTTGTGAACTTTAAAAGGTTGATTTTATGCCATTCATTCTTGTTGATCATGTTGAGGTGTATTGATTTGGTTGGATAATTTTGTTAGATTTTGTGGGTATATCGCATGCAAACCCTCACGAGACTATAACTCGTCCTTTGAAGTAACTCAAAGGTTTAAAGGCTTGTTGCACCCGCTAAGTGCAATCGTTTACTCCACGAAAGTGAGTTAGTTAGTTGTTTTGTTTTCTCCCATTGAATGATGTTGATCTTGCCATATAGCTCTTATTGCTCGAGGTCGAGCAATTGATAAGTTTGGGGGTGTTGATAAGAGGTGTTTTTACGTGTTTTTAAGACCGTAATTCTTATGATTTGGATTCACTTATTGCTTAAATCATGTCACATTTGCATTTAATAAGTGTGTTAAGTGAATACAGGTAATAAATGAGAATACATGAAGAAAAGGGAAGAAAAACGATGTACAAAACAAGTTCAAACATGTTTTTCAACACTTAGGCGGTTTATGCATCTCCTACCACATTCGAGCGATAATTCTGTACATTTCGAGACCGAATTGGACAACATTTCCTTCTACAAAGTTGTAGATCTATGTCTTAGCTTCAAATGGGAACTTGAATCATCCAAATCGGAGGTCTATAGAGATAATTATGAAGGAAATACGATTGTTGCGCCGAACAGAGAAGTATATGCGCCAGGACACGCCCTAGCGCCTTCCTAGTCACGCCTAGGCGTGGACAGTCCGAATCTTACTCCTTTTCAGCCTAAATTCCAGCTCTTTATGATGGGAAGGAATCACTTTTAGCCATAATTCAGCACATGTGTTGAGGGGAGTGTCATAAGTGTGTTTCTTGGTAGATTTACTTTATGGAATTTTACTACACACTTTAGAGTAATGGAGGACACAAGAGAGGAACAACACATGGGAGAAGAAGAATCTACACCTATAAAGCTAATCATCTCTTGCATTCATTCTTCATCAAAAGAAGGGGAGGAAGTGACCGATCCATTAGAGAGAAAGGAGAGGGAGAAGGATTCTTGGATTCATTATCATCATTGGAGAAAGAATATTCACTTGGAGTTCCATCATCATTTTCAATTAGAGGGAGTTTTTATAGCTTTTCATTTCCATTCATGTCTATGAATATGTGTATTTACTCATTATTGTTTTTCATATTATCTATTATGAACTAATTTCATAACTAAGGCCATGTAAGGTCAAATTGAAATATATGCTTATAATAGATGATTGTTGAGGTTATACTTATATTGTTATGTGATGTGATTTGTGTTTTACATATCTTGCATATACTTGATCACTATATGTTAGAATCTTATGCTTAGGTTGAATATTTCGGGAGAAAATTGACTTAGGGTGCAAGAAATTCACATCATGACCCGCAACTAATGAGGAATTGCCCTAGACATAGGTAAAGATTCCCGGGTGAAGTTGTTCGATTCAAATCGAGTGAACTCTAGTACGTTAATGCATGTTTAGTGGTTAGATTTCCGGATAGGAATATTTGGGAAATCACGATCTAAGCATAGAGTTTATACGCGAGACATCGGTTATTCTCTACCCTCGGAGCTCTCACCATAACAATATAAGCATAACTCTCCAACGAGAACCTCTATAAGTATATTTGATCAATTTGGACCTAGCATGTGCCTTAGTCTCTCTTTACATATTTGTTTAAAATCATTTGTGCAACCTCGTTCTTATTGTACGCATTTTACATTCAATTTACTTTAATTGTATTTGTTCTTTATCGTTATAAAATCTTAAACTAGAATTCAAGTCCTTGTGGTTCGACAACCCGGACTTTTAGTCCACTTATTACTACACACGACTAGTGCACTTGCTATCATAGCACGTTAGCTTTTAGCGG
>WHWC01000078.1:0-50520 GCA_019426215.1 Buddleja alternifolia | reverse complement strand
GATCTATTCAAACTTCATCATATGCCCCATTTTCTGAGCTAACATATGACTAGTTTGAATAGTAGCCTTACCGAGCCTTCCATCTTCCTTGTAGTTCTTAAGATTTCTTTCTCATCTTTCGCATGTGCACCATTTTGAATCTAACACATGGTAGTCAAATGTTAGGCTCGACCCATCAAATATCCCGTGGTCAGTCATCAATCCATTACCCCCATTTTCTGAGCTAAGTAATGAAACCAACGATCCCATAGGGCATCATGTGCTTAGTAATGCTCACAGCCTTCTTAGGTTCAACCCACCCCATTTTCTGAGCAAATGGATTTGAACTTCAGCGGCATTTCACATGGCACTTACTTATGATGGAAGGAATAGAAATAGAACTCCAATTATATTCCCATATTATCCTAATACGTTTCAAGGAGGGAATTACATTGCATGCATACAAATAGGTTCATCAGTATTACAATTATCTTGTTTAGTTATCTATCCTATGCATGCATCTCAGTATCAGAAAGTAAAATAAACATCCCATAAAGCGATAAATTGAGGATGAACCACCTCAAGCCCTAACCTACTAACCCACTGAGGCAAAGTGGGCCAGGACATTCTAGAAAATAAAAACAACTAGACTATTACAATGGGTTCCACACCATACAAGTCTTCAAGTCTTGGTTCGTCTTCTCGCTCCGTCTTTGATTACATAGTCTATCAACTACTACTAATCTACTGACAGAAAAGTAAAAGCCAAACCGGCTATTTTTACAACTCTAGAATATTACATCAATGAAAACTAAAACAAAGTAGACTAGACTCGTGGTATCCCCATCACATAAGCATGCCAAGCAACAAATATATATATATGCGATATCCAAAATTTACCCATCCGTCGTCTAAACAAAATTGCGAATTTCATCGGGATATATCGATTCCAATTTCCAAAACCTTTTTCAGAAATACAGGTCTTTAAACAAATCAACTGGGGTCAAGTCTTAGGTTACCATACCTTCCAGCATAAAAAAATGAGAAAAATTTTTCGACCCGAGTCTGCTGACTGACGTCAGGTGCCAGCAGACCCACGCTTGGGCGCGACCTGACGGGCCCAGGCGCCAAAACATTGTCGGACAGGAGCCGCCAACAGAGGCGAGACCACCAGGACTCGTCGGCCGGCGCCCGGGCGCCAGTCACCCAGCGCCTAGGCGAGGGTGACAATACCTATTGCTGTACGGGATTTCTCTCCTTTTCAACCATGAGTGATTCGTTCAGTCAATGATGGATGAATTCGATCCCACCTCAGGCCAAGCATAATCACTCGACAATTGAGCCTTCGGCCCGGCATCTCGCGACGTCTACCACCGGTGATTCCAAAATCATACTCCCCATCCAAACAAATCCACACACCCAAGATTCATCTTTTCAATTGAATTTTCAAAACCAAAATCATTTTTCACAAAAACAATCAATTATATCCCAATCGAAAAATCAATTATGTTAAACGACGAACATATTTTTAACATGCACCAATTTACATATGCGTAAATAAAACATGCTAACACATAATATAGCTTAATCGAGCCAACCATGGCTCTGATACCACTCTTGGGTTGGTTCTATTCCCGGGTGGCTCGTGGCAGCGGAATTTAAAATTTAAACGTAAACCACCCGAAACAGGAATAATGGTGTGCTCGATTACGCTATAAAGAAGGTTATGAAATTTTTTACCTTTTGATTAAATTCTCACAACAATGATTCGGATCTTTTCAACCCTGTGGTGCAAGTCCACACGATGTCTTGGAGGAAATCGCCCGTCAATCGTATCCCCGGTGTTAGTGCTCCAAACGTCGCACCTCTAAGATGTATCCACACCTCGTTCAAGTCACCACCTACTTCGTTATTGGTGCTAGCCAACGAGATAGATCTAAGTCTAAAACCTAGGCTTGATTATGTAAAGTGATGGAATATGTGAATCATTGAGTTCAACACATGAACAAAACGATGTCGTATTGGAACAAGATAGGGGGCGATTTTTTCTCAAGGATGACAAGGGAAAAACTCTCTGCTTTTTCCAGCTATGGTTCGAATTTACACTCCTAGGAGGCTTTAGGTTTTAGTCTTACATTCACATATATATAGAATAGGAGTCCTAGAATCCTAATCCAACTGCAAGACTTGGAGAAGAAGAAAACCCTTTTCTTCTTCACCAAGAATTCGAACCCCTCTCTTCTTTGGGGTCAAAATCGGCCATCTTCCTTTTCTTGGAATCCAAGAATTAATTCTTGATTCCATATTTAATTATGGTCTAAACCCATCAATTAAATATTCCCATATAATTAAAACCCGTTTAATTTTATATATTACTTATTCCAATTGACTTATTTATTTAACTTGGGCCAAGCCTACCAAGCCTAACTAAATAATACTTGGACTCTACTAGGTCCAATAATTTAATTAATTCTACAAGATTAATTAAAATAGTCGAATTAATTGAATCACCTCAATTAATTCATATTCCTTATTAGAAAGCTAGACTTTCCTAATTTCCTCAAATTGATTAATCACACCACTTAAGCAGTGACTCTCTCGAGTTAAGTGTGTGACCCCTTGGGCTCATCTACTATCTTGTAGTAAGTACACTTTCCCAAAGTGCTAGTGTGCTTTCCTAAAATAGAAAGTACTAGATTAAATCACTCCTTTGATTTAATCAAGCCTTGAATTAATCACCATATTAATTCTCGGCACTTACAAATCGTGGTTACTATCTAGCAAGGGCCACGAATACATAGATAAAGACGAATATAAAGATACGCCTTTTATGATCTTGATCCTTGTATAAGTAAGATCCTTCCATCTAATCTCCCGACTAAATCTAGAGCAGTGGCTAAGGTCGAAGCTCTATTGATTCAATAACTATGTTTTCCAAATACGGTGAGATCGATTTTTGACTCTTTATACGAGGAAACCCTACACCTCTTTAGATATCATACTTCGGTCGAAGATTCCTAAAGTCGATTCACTATGTAAACATAGCAGATTCACTGACAAGACTAATGTCAGAGATAGATCCCATCTTGATTCTCACGTGCCTTCATACACAATCAGCCCATGTCTGATTTTGCCCATTTGTGATCATCTAAGTAATCATGTAACAAACCAAGACATGTTCGATTGTGTATAAGACATCCAATGGAACCTCAGGTTCTAAGGATTACTCTTATACTACAAGACGACTAGAAGTTCCAGATTCAACTGGGATTCCATTTAATGGAACTTCCATGGGGTTGTTCAGTATACCTATTCCCACAATAGGAACACTCATACATGCATAGGCTTTCACCGTGCCAATATCTATGGAACAAGATACACTCTATCAAGAGTATGCATCATATAAGCAAGTATTTTGGGACTCATCGATATCCCTTTATCTCGACGAGCCCATTCACGACTGGGAACATATGTTTAAGGATCACAGCCTTGGAGACATATTCCATCATTGCCATTCCCAATGCTCAATGATGTCCCATAGCTATGTGTGATCGTTCGGGACTTTATTCTAAGTTAAGACCAAGCTATATACACGAATAAAGAATGCCAAAAGATTAACTTTATTTATACAAAAAAGATTGTTCAGCTAGAGTTATTATTTCATAGAATGGTGCCCAAAATTGGTGCGCCGGGCATAAACTCTAACACCAAGAGTGCTAGCCCCTCTAGCATATTTCTACACTTGAGTATCACTTACTAACATCTTTACTTAGACACTAGCATTTTGTTAGCTAGTTATGCTAGGGATGTGCCCTAAAATCCAATTATTTAATGTGTTTATTATGAATAAATAAATTATATATTAGAAGTTATGAGTATTATTAAATGTCCTATGGGATAGGCATAGTCCATAATTACATATGAGAATCCAAATGGAAGTGATGTTCCATGAAAGACTTGGATTACGTATATCATGTGTTATTATAAATGGGTTGTAGTCGGTGATAAAAATGAGCGTCTTATCTGCTAAAGACTATAATATGCTATATTCGATGATTTGTCTTAATCATGGGAATAGGGATTCCATATATAGTATATTCGTGTAAATCAATGAGATTAAAACACTGAACCGGACCAATCAAATTATTTATTTTGACTACTATCGAAAATAAATAATTTTGAACAATAACTCTTAATCCTGTGATTGTCGTGGACTAATGCATCTAGTGTACATTGCTTTGATGTATTTAGAAGTGAGGTTTTCGGTGGCCAATATACTTTATACATTGGGTAATGACATAAAAATGTGATTGGAAAGGACATTCATATGGAATCTATAATCTCCATGAGAGATAAGATATATCCCCTATAATGGATTTGCAATGTTCAACTTTTCTAAAACTTTGGCCAAAGTGTTTCAAGTGAAGTGTCACTGAAATTATATGAAAAATAGTTTTTCATTTGGAAAGTTGATAAGAAGCATATAGAGCATTATAGGATAAGATGTGAAAAATAAAATGATAATAGTCTTAATTTTATTTCTTCACGGATATTTCAATAGAGGAGTTAATGAAATATTTCTTTACGAAAGAATGGGAACTCAAGAATAAATTGAAATTAATATTAGAGTGCAACAATATTTATTTAGTGGAATTAAATATTATTAAGTAGTATTAAATATTATCATGTGATGATAATTTGATTTAATCCACTTGGAGCTAAAATTAGTTTTCCCTAAGGTCCCTTCGCAAACCTCAAATTGAAACTCTACGAATAAATACTAAAGAATCCATTAGATGGACAAGTTTGAACTTAGACGAAAAACATGTGGGAAATATGTTTGGAAAAAGGATATTTAATTAAATAGTGATTTAATTAAATAACACTTGATTAAACAAAATTCGAAAAAGAAAGAAAGGAAAAAAAATGGCACGTGAACAGTAACGCGTGTGAACATGTGGGAAAACTGTTCACGCACGTGCGCCAGCAAACCTGTGCCATCTGGTGTGTGGTTGGCATCGAAAGTTTGTTTCTTTTCTCTTTTCACCCACTTTGTTTTTTCTTTAATCCCTCTTCATCCCTTTTTCACACTATATAAGGGATGTCATTTGAGAGTTCAAAAACACACAACAAAGACAAGTAGTTCTTGAACAATTTTTCAAGAACAAGCTAGTTTTTTGAGAAAATAAAATTCCTTTTAAGGAGTTTTATTTTAGTAGTATTTTTTTGGAGCCCACACTCCCGAGTTTATTGAGGCATTGCGAAGAAGGCTTTGAGGTGAACAAGCTCTTCTTCTACCGACAAGTTCCAATCTTCGTTGTAAGGTTTGTTTTCTACATTTTCAATTATTATTATTTTATAGTTATTCAATTATTGACTTTAATTAAAGTGTTTAATTATGTAGTCTTTTAATTGTTAGCTATAGATAGGCAATAATACTTATTAATTAAAGTGTTTAATTAATTGCTTTTAGCCATAGTATGTATGCTTTAATTTTTGATGTCATGCATGTGCGCATAAGAGCTAGGTCTATATTTTAATTCCGCTGCGTACCAATTTGGGTTCGGTTAAAAAATCGATTTCCTAACAAGTTACTCACTAGCGTTTTGAAAGCACTGGTATTTTGCTAGCTTGTTTAAACCAACCAACTTAGGGGGTACTTTATATTGAGATTTGTATCCCTCTAGGTAAATGTATATCCATACATAGGGGTTAAATAGAGGTGGGCGTTAGGACTCACATTCGGAGTGGGGGTCGCCATCCCGAGAGGGTGTTGCCCCGAGGCTTTAGGCCACCAGGGTCTTTAACAGGGGTGACCTGTGGCTTTTTTATATGCCTTAAGTATGTATCCGTATACTATATCGTACGGTTGCTTTTTGTTTGTATGACTATGAGCTAGTCGAACGTTAGCAGCATTCTTGCTTTTGAACTAGCACATTTGTGAGCTACTCATTGGCCCTTAGTAGGTTTTGAATAGGTCTTTTGTTTTCTAACCCCGTTACCTCATGAGCTTTTCCAGGTGCCAATGGTGACGTTTAGTTATTAGCGCCATGTGATGCCAATGGGTGCCAATGCTGGCATTACTATGCTCATGGCACGTTTTATTGTTCCTACTGTTGGGAAAGTGCCCTTGATGCCAACAAGGAGATTAGAATATAAGGCACTAGTTTATATTGCACAACCCTTAACTAATAGAAAGGCATTTGATATATTATTCGTATAAGTCTTAATGGCATCTATAAGACTTGAATGAATAATAATTCCATGTGAATCAAGGCAGGCCTTCCATTCCTTATAGTAGTTAAGAATATAGGCACTGGAAGGGTTTAGTACTTAATCACTTAAATTGTTCGCAAGTCAGAGAATATCAATTGGGCATTGAGACTCGTTTGGACTTGTATAACACATGCTCTGATTGGGAGTGTCAGTCGAACACTATGGGATAGTGCGAGTTTGTGTTATAGATACATTGATGGGATTAATGTATTCGAACACGGCTCATAGTAATCCGATCACATAGGTTTTTACTCATTGACTGTCAATGATTGGATTATTGATTATGATAGTATGAGTGAGTCTTAGATCTGAGTAATCACGTTGAAGATGTGCTTGTGACATCAAGTCTGTCATTAGAGTAGTTAGATCCAATTCACCCGTTGGTGGGGTCAACCTCGAAGTGCGGCTTGAAGGCCAAGTAGTAGTTTTAATTGATTAGCAAGAAAGAATTCATTATCTCGAAAGTAAACGAGAAGTATTCTATGCGATCATGGGTAAATGAGATTAAAGTCTCAGGCCAGAGCTCATGAACTAACTCGTGTTTGACACAGAGGGTACCTCTCATGTTACTATAATTTTTAGCATAGAATCGAGTCCTGTGAGTTTGACATTCCATGACTCTCACTCGATCGGGATACGTTAGTGAATGACTTATACTCATACAATATTCATAATATAGAGGTCCGTAATGACATAGTCATTTCGTACTCGGTTGGGCTACGATGTGGGGCCACGATGCTAGCTAGATATCACCCACATCCTTTGGTATCCTCCCATTGCCAATTGAGATGAATCTAGAAAGTCGCGCTATAAAGGAATAGACCGGAAATCGAGTTTTGTATTTGGAGGGTATTTTGGTAATTTGTCCTATGGTAGGACGAATTAATTAATTGGACGAACTAATTTAATTGGTTTTTTAATTGGATTAAACAATGGTAAATTAAATTATTTAATTTGAATATTTAATTAATTGGGTTAAATAAATATTTAAATTGGAATATTAATTTAATGTATATTTATTTAATTGGATTAAATGTAATATAATTAAATTAAGTGGACTAAATTGACTGGGTCAATTTAGCCCACATGGGGGCATGTGATCTGGGCTTAAGTTGGAGGATTATTTAATGACACGCTAGAAGCTAAAGCGCTTGAATAGCAAGTGCACTAGTCGTAATAGTAATAAAAGTGGACGAAAAGTTCGTGCAGTCGAACCACGGAGACTTGAATTTTAGTTTATGATTTTATAACAAAAAGGAACAACTAAAGTAAAGGAAAATTGAAGGTAAAACACGTAAAATAAGAACGAAGACACACGAAGGATTGAAAACCAAATATAGAGGGAGACTAAGGCACATGCTAGGTCCAAATTGCTCAATTATACTTATAAAGACTCTCGTTAAAGGATTACGCTTATGTTGCTATGGTGAAAGCTCCTAGGTTAGAGAATAACTGATGTCTCGCGCTAAACTCCTATGCTTGAAGGACGGTTTCCTAAGTATATCTACCCAGAAATCTAATCACTAAACATGCATTAACGCACTAGAGCTCACTCGATTTAGATCGAACGACTTCACCCGGGAATCTTTACCTATGTCTAGGGCAATTCCTCATTGGTTGCGGGTCATGATGTGAATTTCGTGCACCCTAAGTCAATTTTCTCTCGAAATATTCACCTAAGCATAAGATTCTAACATATGGTGATCAAGCATATGCAAGACAAGCAAAAACACAAATTCACACCACATAACAACATAAGAATAACTTCAACAATCCTCTATTATAATCATATATCACAATTTGGCCTTACATGGCCCTTGTCTTACAAGTTTAGCTCATAATTGATAGTATGAACGACATACATGGATTCATATACATATTCATGGACATAAATGAAATGAAAAAGCTATTAAACCTCCTTAAATGGTGAGTGATGATGGATCTTCAAGTTGAATCTTCAAACCCTAAGCTAATCTTCCTTCTTGATCTCAAGGTAGGTGAAAATGTGGCTCAATTCCAAGGAAATGCTCCAGAAATCCCAAAAATCGAACCCTTGAAATGAGCTAAAATATTCACTTTATAGCTTCCAAAAAACGGTTACAACGGTGCCCAGGCGCGGGCGCATCGGCGTAGCCTTTGTGTCAATGCTAGCTTGGGAAAGAAGTTTGGGGGATCTCGTGCCTAGGCGCCGCACTGCGTGGACTGCTTGTCCTCTCTTCGGCTGGTGCCTGGGCGTAGCTTAACTGGCGCCTGGGCGCGGATCTGCGAAGCATTATTCTGGACTTTGTTTGATACGCTATCTTTCGCCCTTTTCTTCGTGTGCTCTATTTTATCACCTGAAATCACTTAACACCCCGATTAAACGCAAATGTAGCATGATTTTGGCAATAATTGAATCCAATGCATAAGCATTATGGAAAACACGTAAAAACTCCTCCTATCAACCCCCCAAACTTATCTATTGCTCATCCTCAAGCAATAAGGTATAGGATCGAAAAACAACTCAAACAATGGAGAACAAAACGAAAAACTACTTAACTCACTTTCGTGGAATACACGGTTGCATTTAGCAAATGCAACAAACCTTTTAACCCTTGAGTTACCTCAAAGGACGAGTTATAGTCTCGTGAGGGTTTGCATACGATATACCCACTAAATTGAAGGATTTTCAACCCCGATCAAACAATGCAAATCAATATGATTAATAATAACGCAATGGCATGAATTCATCTGTTTAAGCTCAAAATTACATATATATACACGTCACATACTTGCTCATGTTACGCCTTAACCTTGAAAAGACCATCCTAAGGGTGTAGTGTAATAAATCTAAAGTATTATAGTCGACTGGCATTCTTACCACTTTTCAAGCATTAATCCCATATCTATCAACTTTCGATTAGTCACACGGCACGAGAATTAAAGAAAACTTCATAGCCACTTAAAATTCATCACTTTATCCACTTTAGGCTTTAACTTATGCAACTTTCAACTCAAAACATTAGAGGCCAAACCATGTGCAATGTTCGGTTATCTTAGGCTTTCTATGACATCCTTGTAACTGACTTTAGGCCAATAACTCCCAAACCGGACGGCTTTAGGGTATTAAGTATAGAGACACTCCTAAGGGCTTAATCACTCGAGTGTCAAAGGCCACAAAACAAAATTAGGTCCTTATTACCTTTACAATTACATTGACTTGAGCTTAACTCAAATTAGCATAATAGTATAGTATTCTAGGCATGGTGCTCTTCACCCCCAATATCTATTAAGCTTGACGTTTGCAGTCATACCAATGTTCAACCTCTTTTATTATTGTTAAGCATACAAAGTTAACATTCTCAATTCATAACACATGTGAAAATTCTAGATTGATATTTCCGGGATCAAGCTTTTAAGTGTTTCAAAATGGTTATCCACTCAACTCCTCTACCCTCAACTTATGTGCATATGTGAATCATCTTAAGGATAATCTAATCTCTTTTAGGGTCCCACAAGCAAGGAAACGATGTGCATAGTCATTAAAACCTAAATTGATAGAGAAAACATGCCATGGATTGAAATTAACCATTCTCAATGCATCGATTGAAAGGTTGAACTTCTATCCAAAAAATTGTTAAAATTGCACATGGTGGTCCCAAGTGGCATACGAAAGGGTCTAGAAGGGGGGGGGGGGGTTGAATAGACCCTTAAGTCTTTTTCGACTTCACAAAATTTTCGTATCACTTTAGAAATTTGAACGCTTGAGAAAAGATAACTTAGACTTAATGATTTCAACAATTACCAAAGTAGGGTAACGTTTCAATCACTTAATCAGGGTTAGCACAGCGGAAATGTTTTTATAGCTTAGCGTTCCTTTTAACCAATTAGTCGCTTATTAGTTTTAAATGCCTTTTCAAGATATAATATGACAGTGTAATGTAAGGCAATAAAATAGTAAATGACACAAAATATTTGTAAGGTTCGTTGGGTGGTGTAATCCCAACTACGTCCTTCTTCTCCTTTTCACTCGGAGGAAATCCACTAAAATGATTCTCAAAGAATCACACAGAATCTTCTACAAATTAGGGAGAGAGGTGAAGACGATCTCGAGCTCCTTGATCACACAGATTTCAGCTCCAATAAAGATCTTCTCCAAGATGGCCTTGAGCTCCTTGATCACACAGACTTCAGCTCCAATAAAGACCTTTCTTCAACAAGCTTCTCTTACTCAAAAATACTGCTTGTGGAAGTCAACAATCTTTCTCACTCAGATGAAAGGTGTTGAGGGTTTATTGTAACAGGTTTGTTTGATGTTGGGAAGTTCAAACAACTTGGGATATCTCAATAATAGTGTGGGGTTCTTCTTGGAAAATGTTTGAGATATCGGGTGACTGTCTGGAATGTATTTGAGAAGCTTGAAGGATTTTGGCTATGGGGTTTGCAAGTTTTTCTCTCAAATTATTTCTCAGCTCTCTTTCACATTTACGTCTTTTTTTCACACTCACACAGAGATAGCTGAAGGGTACTATTTATAGAGAATTTTGGGATTTGTCCGTTGGACACAAGTCAGGCGCGTGTACCTCACGCGGAGCTTCAAATAGTCCCTTTTCTGACATTCCTTAATTTCTGTTGATTCCTATTGGACAGGAGCAGGTTTGAATTCTGAAAAGCTGACAGTCTAGTCAACAAAGGTGGCTTGTCCACAAGTCATACTGTCTTGTTTGCTTTTAATGCACTTATCAAGCATTTAATGCATTTTGAATTTATTTCCCGTTGGAAATAAATATCCGTTGGTGATTGCATTTCAGTCTTTGATAACTTGGGTTTTATCTTCAGGAAAATCTGAACGCTGTTCGCTTGAATAGTGATCGCTTGAACAGTAACACTATTCACTTGAATAGTGGTCGCTTGAATAGTAAGCGTTTGAATAGTGAGCGCTTGAATAGTAAGCGTTTGAATAGTGAGCGCTTGAACAGCAACACTATTCCGAAGACGCTTGACTACTGTTCACTTGAATAGTATCGCTTGAATAGTAAGCATTTGAATAGTGATCGCTTGAACAGTAACACTATTCCGAAGACGCTTGATTACTGTTCACTTGAATAGTAGCGCTTGAACAGATTCCTGAAATAATTCTTTAGCGTTTGACAGACGCTCAAAGCAAATCTTTATCTTCTCTTGACTTCAGACGCTGATCTTCAACTTCATCCTTGATAGACTCACTCAGAATTCTATCAGTGACTTGGTATTAAATACTTAGTCTAAAATCTATAAAGATAAAAATTACAAGCCTAACAAACTAACAAACTTTCAAATGCTTATACAAGTTTTCTATGAAAGTATAAACTTACATTCTTTTGGGGTCTAACATGAAATCCTATTTTGTCATCATCAAAACATCTAACATGAAATTCCTAACAGCACACGTTTCACATGTAGAGGTACAACACCCCCCAAACTTAGACTGAAATATATAAAACATGAATAAACATGACTATAGTGGATCTAGTATACCTCCCCAAAATTAGAATGAACATTGTCCCCAATGTCCGAAAAAGAGAAGGGCAAAGTACACGTCACCATAAGGGGTGCTGAAAAGCAAATCCGAGTCCTCGAATGCAAATGTGTCCAAGAGTGACAACAGCGGTGTGAGTAATGAACGCAACAACTACACATAAACAATGCTAGCTAGACAAAGCGTTAAGTAATGGATAGAAGCAAGAAACGAAAAACAACCAACAATAAAACAAAAGATAATTAAAACAGACATGCATCTATTAAATAAAACGGATGAAACAAACACAACAAAATATCCATAAAACAAACATCAACAAAAACTAAACAACTAAACAAGATCAAAATCCAACATAAGAAAATAGGAATTAGACTAAACAGACATGCTAATCATCCTCATTGACAAAACGGTCAACATAATTATCATCTCTATCATCATGGACACCCTCGTCCTCTGCTCCACCCATAATATCATCCATGTCCAACATATCATCTGTGCCCCCATCAGGCTTAGCAGAATCACCCCCAACAACCAAACCATCGACACCGATCATATCATCCGGCTGAGGTGCATCAGAGCGAGGGAAAGTAGGCGGCGCTGAGTAGTCGAAAGGCCCTCTGCCCATAAATGCGTCCTGCTCGATGATAAGCTGACAAAAGTAAGCACAGTTATCGCTCATCATCAGCTGCATCTCAACCCACAACTGACTGACATCAGCCCTAAGAGCATCTACATCAGATGATGTGGATCGTGTGGATCCAGTGCCACGAGCGGGAGTCGGACAAGCTCTCAGGGACATAGGCGGAGGGGCTGAAGCGGGGGCATCAGAGAAGGGAAGAGGGGTGCCGGCAGGGTCTGTAGTCTCGCTCTAAAAAGCCCTAACATCGGCTGTCAAGCACAAGGCCGAAATGAGAGACGAGAAGATAAACGGGTTCTTCTTTGGATTGGATGACTCCCCTCGTTTCCTCTTAGCCTGTGTCGGGTCAACCACTGAAGTGAACTCGATGCCCATCCTCTTGATATGCCCTAATAAAGATCGGTGGATCAACCCCACAAAGTTAACCTGTCTCTGTGTCATGATGGAGTATATAAGCAAGGCTCGGTCCTTGTTCACCTCAGATCTGTTGGAGCTCGGGATGAGGTTAAAGCGGATGAAGTTGAGCTAAAATGCAGCCTCGGGGAGCAAGATATGATAGGGTAAGTGAGACTCCCCATCGGGCCAAGTCGTACCCACGATAGCAATGACCCCAAGGATCTCGTTGAGCGAAATAGTGTATGTCCCGTCTGGCTTGTAGAGAGCTAGATACCTGCAAATCTGGGGGATCGCCATCCTAAGGCACTCACTAAGAGCAATAGCATCAAAATTTAACCTTCTGGCCCGAACCTCAATCGTGTGCGCCCTCCAACTCGTTTTGTCTGTGATGGAAAGATATGTCCCGGTACTATAAAATTCTTGAATCCATGGAAGGCGAATAGCCTCTAAGGGGTCACAAAAATAGTCCAACTGGTGGAATTCAATGCGGGCTTTCACTTAGGTCTTGACACTACTGGAGAAAGGCCTTTCTTTGATAATCGATCGACTGTATAGACCGTTAAAAATGAGTTCCTCTTTTGGGTTTAAAGAACGGGAAAGTGTAGTCAATGATATTGTGTCATGTGGGGGCTCGGGGTCGGGGTTGGTGGATGACCCTTCCCCGACCTTGTTCTTACCCTTGGATGGTGGATTCTTTTGACCCATAATGAATCAACACTCGGGCACCGTAATGGCGTTGAGTTGGCTACCAAGTTCGCGACTATGTTCCAAGAGTAAACAAACAGCCCACAATCACAACAAATCCAAAATTTGCCCAAACTGAATGGAAATAGTAATTGCCACACAACAACTCCAAACTGAATTCACGGATCACCCACAACTAACCCAAACTGAATGTAAGTAGTAATGGAAATGTTCCCAAAGTGTCAAATTTTAAACCCCAAAACCAACTCCACCCAAAACAAGCAACAAATCGAGCACAATACAGCGAAAATTTGACAAACCAAGGCCCATTCAGCTCAAATACGCAATAAGGATAAACGGGTAGTAGCCAATCACTCACCTTGTTGCTCAAAATGGTTGAAAATCGGACGAAAAATAGAGGCAATGACAGCGGATTTTGCCAGAGATGGGGACCCACAGCGCGGAGGAGACGGAGCTGACTGTAGACGGCATAAGAATGACAGAATCACGGTGGAGAGGAGAAGGGGCGAGGCGGAATAGAGTGTAGAAAGAGAGAGAGATGATGATTTTTTACCTAATTTTGGCTGAAATTGAACTTAATTACCTGATCGGCGCCTAGGCGTGCATATGTTGCCGCCTAGGCGCCGTGATACTAAGGGAAATTGGCTTGTGGTGTTTTAGTCAGTGCCTGGGTACAAGGTAAGTGACGCTTGGGCGTGTAGGGATCGGAGCCCAGACGCAAATTTGGTGGAGCTCAGGCGCCAAAATGCGAAACAAAGGTGACTTCTGGGCTCCTCGGCGCCTAGGCGTGGGATACCGGCGCCCAGGCGTGCTGTACCGGTGCCCAGACGTGGATTGGATGGTGCCTGGGTGTTGTACTACGAATTGAATTATCAACTGAGGGCGATCAGTTCCTAGGCGCGATATACTCGGCGCCCAGGCGTGGGAGAACATGCTGAGATTTAAGTCTGTTTCCTGCAAAAATAAGGAAAGACAACAATCAACACAATGATTAACTCAAACTAATGAAACACTAAGCACAAGAAAACAAAGCAAACTAAACTAGAAACATGAAAATACGAGAAGGGAAAGAGAGCTTGGGTTGCCTACCAAGAAGTTCTAGTTTATAGTCAGTAGCTTGACTTGAGACATGGAATCATGGAGGATCCCCAAGAAGGATGGATACCTTGTCCCGTGGTCCATCAATCCCCATATAGTGCTTCAACTGTTGAGTGTTTTCCATCAATCCCCATATAGTGCTTCAACCATTGAGCGTTTGTCATGAAGGTTTGTCCCGTATCTGTTGTGAGTTCGATGGCACCTGAGGGATATACGTGAGATACAAGAAATGGTCTAGACCACCGTGACTTGAGCTTTGACACGCTAAAAGCTAACGTGCTATAATAGCAAGTGCACTAGTCGTGTGTAGTAATAAAAGTGGACGAGAAGTCCGGATTGTCGAACCACAAGGACTTGAATTCTAGTTTAAGATTTTATAACAACAAAGATCAAAACAATAAAGGTAAAATGAGTGTGAAATGCGTAAGATAAGAACAAGGTTGAACAAATGATTTAAAACAAAATAGAAAGGGAGACTAAGGCACATGCTAGGTTCAAATTGATCAATTATACTTATAAAGATTCTCGTTGAAGGATTACGCTTATATTGTTATGGTGAGAGCTCCGAGGGTAGAGAATAACCGATGTCTCGCGTATAAACTCCTATGCTTAGATCGTGATTTCCCAAATATTCCTATCCGGAAATCTAACCACTAAACATGCATTAACGTACTAGAGTTCACTCGATTTGAATCGAACAACTTCACCCGGGAATCTTTACCTATGTCTAGGGCAATTCCTCATTAGTTACGGGTCATGATGTGAATTTCTTGCACCTTAAGTCAATTTTCTCCCGAAATATTAACCTAGGCATAAGATTCTAACATATAGTGATCAAGTATATGCAAGATAGGCAAAAATACAAATTCACATCACATAACAATATAAGAACAACCTCAACAATCATCTATTATAAGCATATATCACAATTTGGCCTTACATGGCCCTAGTCTTATGAATTTAGTTCATAATGGATAATATGAAAAATATAAATGAATTAATACACATGTTCATAGACATAATTGAAATGAAAAGCTATAAAAACTCCCTCAAAAGTGAATAATGATGGATCTTGAAGTTGAGCCTTCAATCCCCAAGCTCTTTTCCTTCCTCTAGTTTTCCCCTCCAAGAGTGATGAAGAATGGTGATGAATGGTGGAGAAATAAGATTAGGGGCTGCCCCCCTCTCCTCTAAGAATCTGAAATTGATAGTGAATGATGAAGAATATGGGTTCCCCCTCCTTTTATAGCCAAAATTCCACTAAAGTATGCATTAAGAATTCCCATTAAAGTTCCCCAATGAGAATTCCACCTAAGGTGATGCTTAAAGTTTGGCTTTTAAGATTCCAACCAGCTAAAAAATGCTGAAATTTCGGCCATTAAGAATTCCACCAAGCATAACCATGTGAAAACTTCAACAAAACACATGCATGCTGCCATTTTCTTGCTTTCCAGCGCAGTCTTATTATTTTCCTCATAAACTTCTCCAAAGATCTCAAAATTGGATGATTCAAGTCCCCATGTGAAGCTAACACATAGATCTACAACTTTGCAGAAGGACATTTTGTCCAATTCGGTCTTTAAGTATACCTAAATTATGTTTCAACATGGAGGTTGTTTCTGATTTGGCGCCCATAAAGTAAATCTACCAAGAAACACACTTATGACAACCCCTCAACACATGTGCTGAATTATGGCCAAAAGTGATTCTTACCCATCATATAAGGCTGGAATTTAGGCTGAAAAAGGAGTAACATTCGGACTATCCATGCCTAGGCATGACTAGGAGGGCGCTGGGGCGTATCCTGGCACATGTACTTCTCTGTTTGGCGCAGCAATCGTATTTCCTTCACAATTATCTCTATAGACCTCCGATTTGGATGTTTCAAGTTCCCATTTGAAGCTACGACATACATCTAAAACTTTGTAGAAGGAAACTTTGTCTAAGTCGGTCTCGAAATGTACGGAATTATCGCTCGAATGTGGTAGGAGATGTATAAACCGCCTCGATGTTGAAAAACATGCTTGAACTTGTTTTGTACATCGTTTTTCTTCCCTTTTCTTCATGTATTCTCATTTATTACCTGTATTCACTTAACACACCTATTAAATGCAAATGTGACATGATTTAAGCAATAAGTGAATCCAAATCATAAGAATTACGGTCTTAAAAACACGTAAAAACACCTCTTATCAAGCTTCCCAGGAAAAAGTCGGAGTCGAGAGTTGTAAAGGAGAACTCTCTCTCCCTCATGAAACTAGCGGGGAAGAATGTGCCTGTCATGCCAAGTTTTTGTTCGTTCCTTGTAAAATTTGGCATTCTCATAAGCTTGGTGGCGCCATTCCTCGAGCTCATGCAATTGGAGCAATTGATTTGTACCTACAAGTGTAGAGTCAAAATTTAGAAACTTAATAGCCCAAAAGGCACGATGCTTAAGCTCAACCGGTAGGTGACATGCTTTTCCAAAAACGAGGCGATACGGGAACATGCCAATCCTTTCTAGATGCATTGACCATTTTTTGAGACCATAAGGTGATACGGTAGGTGACATGGTTTTAAATGCGTTCCGATAGGCCCATAAGGCGTCATCTAGCTTTAGAGACCAATCCTTCCTAGATGCATTGACCATTTTTTCAAGAATGCGTTTAATCTCCCTATTGGACACCTCCACTTGCCCACTCATTTGAAGGTGGTAGGGAGTTGAAATTTTATGCCTTACCCCATACTTGTTCAATAAGTGTTCAAATTGCTTGTTGCAAAAATGGGTGCCCCCATCACTAACGATTGCTCTAGGGGTTCCAAAATGAGTGAAAATCCTTTTCCTTAAAAATTGAGTAACCACCCGAGCATCGTTAGTGGGCAAAGCCTCGGCTTCAACCCATTTAGAGACGTAGTTAACCGCAACAAGAATATACTTATTGGAACAAGAACTAGGGAAAGGTCCCATGAAATCAACACCCCAAACATCAAATAATTCATACTCAAGCATGCTATTCAAGGGCATTTCATGTCTTTTATAGATATTACCCGTTCGTTGGCACCTATCACAAGATTGAACATACAAAAATGCATCTTTAGAGAGTGTGGGCTAAAAGAAACCACATTGAAGCACCTTAGCCACTGTTTTAGAAGGCCCAAAATGGCCACGTACCGACATGTAATGGCAATGAGCTAGAACTGATGTTATTTTATCCTCGGGGACACACCTTTGAATGATGACATCTGCACAAATCTTAAATAGATATGGTTCATCCCACAAATATTGCTTCACATCAAATAAGAATTTCTTCTTTTGATGAAACGTGATATCTGGGGGAAGAACTCCCGTGACAAGATAATTTGCAAAATTGGCATACCAAGGAGTATCATTATGAAGTATAGCATACAATTGCTCGTCGAGAAACTCCTCACAAATGGGTTTATCATGCACGCACTCGGGGGTAGGGGCCTCTATCCTAGACAAATGGTCGGCAACCACATTTTCTACTCCATTCTTATCCTTGATTTCTATGTCAAATTATTGAAGGAGTAAAAGCCACCTAATGAGTCTAGGCTTGGCATCCTTTTTGGCAAGCAAGTACTTTAGTGCAGAGTGATCGGTGTACACAATCACTTTGTTCAAAACAAGATAGGCATGGAATTTGTCAAATGCAAATACTATAGCTAGTAACTCTTTTTCGGTGGTTGCATAAATCATTTACGCATCATTTAGAGTCTTACTAGCATAATAGATGGTTTGAAATACCTTTTCCTTTCGTTAGCCAAGTACCGCACTAACCGCGGTGTCACTTGCATCACACATCAACTCGAAGGGCAAGCTCCAATCGGGAGATGTCATGATGGGGGCGGATATCAACCGCTCCTTCAAAGTGAGGAATGTCTGCATACAAGTAGAGTCGAAATCAAACGGTGCATCTTTAACAAGTAAGTTAGACAATGGTTTCGCAATTTTAGAAAAGTCACCTATAGAAACCAGCATGCCCAAGGAAACTCCTCACGGATTTGACCAATGTGGGAGGGGGAAGCTTCTCAATGACCTCAATCTTGGCTTGGTCCACTTCAATCCCTCTATGAGAGACTTTGTGACCAGGCACAATCCCTTCCCGGACCATGAAATGGCACTTTTCCCCATTTAAAACAAGATTGGTTTCCTCACAACATTTCAGAATATGAGTCAAATGATTAAGACATGCATCGAAAGATGTTCCAAAAATGAAAAAATCGTCCATAAAAATCTCAAGGAATTCCTCAACCATGTCGTGGAAAATTGTCATCACGCACCGTTGAAAGGTGGCCGGGGCATTGCACAATCCAAATGGCATCCTTCTATAAGCAAATGTGCCATAGGGACAAGTGAAAATGGTTTTCTCTTCGTCCTCGGGGTCTATGGCAATTTGATTATACCCGGTTATCCATCTAGAAAACAATAAAAATCGTGCCCGGCTAACCTTTCGAGCATTTGGTCAATGAAAGGGAGGGGAAAGTGGTCCTTACGGGTGGCGTCCTTTAACTTACAATAATCTATGCACACTTGCCACCCGGCAAGTCTACGCGTAGTGACACGCTAAAAGCTAACGTGCTATGATAGCAAGTGCACTAGACGTATGTAGTAATAAGTGGACAAAAAGTCCGGGTTGTCGAACCACGGAAACTTAAAGTTTAGTTTATGATTAATGAAAATGGACAAAAGTAGATTGCAATAAAACGAGTAAGCAAGTGACGAACCAAAAAGAAACGAACTATAGATTAAATCTCACGTATGATAAAATGACTAAGGCACATGCTACAACCGAATCTACTCGTCAAATATAGATGAGCTACTCTTCGAATTATTAGACTCCTATTGCTTTGGTGAAAATTCCTTAGATAATTATTACCCGATGTCTCGGCACATAATAATCCTATGATTAATTGATGGTTCTCTAAATATGTCTATCCGAGAATCTAATCAATAACCACGCATTAACATTCTAGAGTTTCCCCGGATAAATCCGGCTAACCGCACCCGGAAATCTTTACCTATTTCTAGGAGCAATTCCACATTAGTTTCGGATGATGTGTTGATTCATTTGAACCCTAACCTATCTTCTCTCGAATGACTAGACTAGGCAAGATAGCAAGCATATGGTGATCAAGCACATGATTGTAATAAAAGCTCAAAATCAACACACAAAGCAATATGAGAATTAATACAAAAATTCACTTCACATATATTGATTCATAAATTGGCTTTCACATGGCCTTAGTTCTACAATATTAGCCTCTCATCAAAGCCTTAAGAAAATCTAATACAAACATATACATACTCATGGAAATAAACATGTAAATGCAAATAATTAAAACTCCCTCAATTGATTGATGATGGATCCTTGCTTTTTAACTTCAATCCTTAACTCCTCTCTCTTTGTTCCCCTCCAAAAGTGATGAAGAATGGTGATGAATGATGATGAGTGAAAAGTAATGGCCAAATGCCTCCCTCTCCCTCTTGTGTTTTTTTCCCCAAGTCAAGAAAAAATGCCTTAAGAAGACCACCAAAATCTGAGCTCCTAGTGTGTCTCCCCTAGTGTGTCCTCCACTACTCTTAAAGTGAGTAGTATAAAATTCCATAAAGTAGATCTACTAAGAAACATACTTATGACATCCCCCCATACATGTGATGACCTCTTGGCTTTAAATGTTCCATTCCCCCATCAAATGATGATCTTTTGGCTGAAAGGAATCAAAATTCGGGTGTGGACACGCCTAGGCGTGGCATTACGGCGCTTGGGCGCCGTTATCAGAATGCTGAAATTAAATGCAATGTGTCCTGCGCAGCAATCGTATTTCATTCATAACTTTCTCCACGAAACTCCGATTTGGATGATTCAAGTCCTCATTTGAAGATAACACATAGTTCTACAACATTGTAGAAGGGAAATTCATCCAATTCGGCCTCTAAACATACGGAAATAGCGCATGAACGTGGAAAGTGGTGTAGATACGGCACCCGGGCGTGGACAAGATGGCGCCTAGGCGTGGTAAGCAGAATGTTGACGTTATTTGCATCTTGTCCGGCGCCTGGGCGTGGGTTTTTAGGCGCTCGGGCATAGGGGTGCGTAGCAATTTGGCCTAAACTTGTTCTATACGTCGTTTTTCATCCCGTTCTTTGATTGTATCCATTTAAGACCTGAAATCACTTAATGCACGAATTAAACGCACATGTGGCAAGAATCAAGCGATAAATGAACCTAAGACATAAACGCAAAGGGGCTTAAAAACACGTAAAAATGCCTCTTATCAACACCCCCACACTTATCAATTGATCGTCCTCGAGCAATAAGAGTTTTAAGATAAAGAAACATCATCAATCAAAGAGAGAAACAAAAAGAAAACTACCTAACTCACTTTCGTGGAGTAAACGGTTGCATTTAGCGAATGCAACAAGCCTTTGAACCTTTGAGTTACCTCAAAGGACGAGTTATAGTCTCGTGAGGGTTTGCAGACGATATACCCACAAAATCGAAAGATTTTCAACCCCGATCACTCAACGTAAATTTCAATGATTAATAGCACACAATGGTATGAATTCACCTGTTTAAGCTCAAATTACATATATATACACGTCACCCACTTGCTCATGTTACGCCTTAACATCGAAAAGATCATCCTAAGGGTGTAGTGTAATAAATCTCAAATATTATAGTCGAGTGGCATTCTTACCACTTTTCAAGCATTAACCCCATATTTATCAACTTTTGATTATTCACATGGTACGAGAATTGAATACAACTTCATAGCCACTTAAAAATTCATCACTTCATTCCACTTTCGGCTTTAATTTATGCACTTTCAACTCGAAACATTAGAGGCTAGACCATGTGCAATGTTCGATCCTCTTAGGCTTTCTATGACACCCGTGTAACGAGCTTTAGGCCAATAACTCCTAAACCAGATGGCTTTAGGGTATCAAGTGTGGAGACACTCCTAAGGGCTTAATCGCTCGAGTGTCAAAGGCCACAAAATCAAACTAGGTCCCTATTTACTCAACACTTGTATTGGCTTGAGCTCTAGCTCAAATTAGCTTAATAGTACAGTATTCTAGGCATGGTGCTCTTCGCCCCCAGTATCTATTAAGCCTGACTTTTTCAGTCATACCAATGTTCAACCTCTTTTTATTATTATTAAGTGCACGAAGTTAACGTTCTCAACTCATAACACATGTGAAAATTCTAAGTTGATATTTCCGGGATCAAGCCTTTAAGTGTTTCAAAATGATTGCCCACTCAACTCCTCTACCCTCGATTTAGGTGCATATGTGAATCATCTTAAGGTTAATCTAGTCTAGTTAGGGTTTCACAAACAAGGAATTGCGTGTATAGCCATTAAAAACCAAATTGAAAACCAAATTGATAGAGAATGCATACCATGTATTCACGTTAACCATGCTCAATTCATCAAGTGACGGGTTGAAATTCTATCCAAAAAAAAAAAATAAAAATTGCACACATTTCACATGTAGAGGTACAACACCCCCCCAAAACTTGGACCGAAATATGTAAAACATGAATAAACATGACTATAATGGATCTAGTGTACCCCCCCACACTTATCATGAACATTGTCCCCAATGCTTGAAAAAGAGAAGGGCAAAGTACACGTCACCATAGGGAAGCTGAAAAGCAAACCCGAGTCCACTTAAGGCAATCAAGTCCAAGGATGGCAATCACTGTGTCGATCACTACATAGGTAAACAAATGCTAGCCATACAAAGCATCAAACATTGGATAGAATAGAATAAAACAAAACGAGACAAACAAAAACGAGAAACATGCATGGAAAGAAAACATCAAGCATCCAAACATAAAACATAAAATATCCAACAACCCAACAAAAGATATCCAAAAACAAAACGAAACATGCATGGAAATAAAACAAGATAAGCCTAATCGGTGGTGCCAAAACGGTCAATGTAGTCCTCATCCGTTCCGCCGAGATCATCCAAATCAATCAACGGGCTACCCTCATCATTATGAGCCTCATCATCACCTCCTACAGGAACGAGAGCACCTGACTCGTGCAAATCTGCGGGCTGCTGAGGCGGGGGGTGCGGGTAAGGTGGAGGAGTAGAATAATCAAACGGCCCCCGACCGACAAACTCATTATGCTCTACAAGAAGCTGACGGAAATAAGCACAAGTGTCGGACATGACCACCCTCATCTCATCTCGCAACTCATCCCTCAATTCATCCTTTAATTGTCTAATGGCGGCGGCATCCATAGGTGGAAACTATGGGGAACTAGTAGACCGGGATGAAGACGGGCGAGGCCTCTTGGAAGTAGCTGGTGGTGGAGGAGCCTGGGAGTCGTCATCTACCACGGTGAGATAAGAACCAGGGAGCTCAGTACGCTCCATAGGAAATGTGGGAACCTTAGCTGCCTTGCATAAAGCTGTGATCAGTGACGGGAAAATGATGGGATTCTTCCGAGTGGGACCTTCGCCCTTTTGCTTAGCCAATTCTTTGTTAATCAACGGCCCTAACTCATTCTTCAACTTCCTAAAGTGGTCCGTCAAAGACTTGTGAATTACCCGGGCAAAGTCCACAGCTTTCTTGGACATAATAGCATAGATGAGGGTGGCCCGTTCCTTGTTTGCCTCTGACCGATTGGTACTCGGTATTAAATTGAATCGGATGAAGTCGAGCCAGAAAGCAGCCTCGGGTAATAGAGCCCTACGGGGGACATGAGCTTCTCCGGGTACCCACTCCCACCCCTCTCGGCCAATAACCAGCAAAATATCCGACAGGCTAACTCGGAGGCGCCCTGCATTGTAAAGAGTGGTGAACTCGCATGTCTGAGGGGTCGGGGTGCCTATGCTCTCCCTAATCTGTCTCAACTCATAATTGACATGTTTGCCCCGTACCAAAAGGGTAGTCCCCAGCCATCCTCGTGTCTCAATCTCATCATAAACCCCGGAGCTGAAGAATTCCAGGACCCAAGGAAGACGAATGGCCTCGGGCTTTTGACAGAAAAACTGTAAGTGATGGAACTGTATCAATTCGTGCACAGAGGGCTGTTCCCGGGTGGTTAAATAGTGCTCCTTAATAAGGGTGCGGGGGGTGCTCAAACTCTGACACATAATTTGGACTTGGGAGTTTTCGAAACGGGTATTATCGGGAGTCTCGGGCTCATTAGAGGAACCCTCACCCACTTTTTTCTTACCCTTGGACGGTCTGTTGGTAGTTCTCGTCATTTGCAACAACAATGGTCAATTTCTCAACTACTTAAATCAACCCAAATGCAACCAACCCAACACAACAATCGTCAACGCCCAACAACACACCAAAATCAGAGAGCAACCCACAATCTAGCAACAATCCATTGAGTTAACAGATTCCTCAATTTTTAAGCAATAATCCACAGATTTAACACAATATAGCATCCAATTTCAACAACAACAACCCACAAATTGATAACAACCCACGGATTTAACAACAATAGACCATCCAATTCAACAACAACAACCCCCAATTTTTGACTACAACCCACAAATCCAATAAAAGTCCTCAAATGCAACAAAGAAAACAAACCACAATCGGACAATGCCCCAATTAATCTTCAAAATATAATGTAAGGCACCTACTCGTCGGCTATGAATCGGAAATGGAAGAAGGGTAAAGCCAAAACTCACCTTTTATCCCCAAAAGTGTCGCACCGAGTCGATGTGAAAGAAGAACCACTTGAGCAACGATTTATGTTGATGGAAAGTGGCGGTGAAACACGGTGGAAATGGCCGGAAATGGTGAGAGAGTCGCCGGAAATCGCGTGGGAGAGGAGTTGTGAAGATTTTGTGAGAATTTTGACCGTTTTGACCCACAGATTTGTTTAAATCAGAATCGGGCGCCTAGGCGCGCGTGTTTGGGCGCCTAGGCGCGCGACACAGCGTACCTGGATTTCTGAGTGATACTTCCCGCGCCTAGGCGGGCATTTTTTCGGCGCTTGGGCGCCCCTTTCAGAACTGGGCGCCTAGGCGGAAGTTTTTTCGGCGCTTGGGCGCCCCTTTTAGAACCGGGCGCCTAGGCGGGCGTTTTTCGGCGCTTGGGCGCCCCTTTCAGAACCGGGCGCCTAGGCGGGCATTTTTCGGCGCTTGGGCGCCCCGTTCAGAAATATTATGTAAAGAATTTCATTTCCTGTTTCAAAAGGGGAGAGACAAAACACTTAAAACACAAACTAACAAAGATGTAAGACTAGAAAATAAAGCAACAAACGGGATAATAAGAGAAAAAGAAAAGGAAACGGAAAGAAAACATGGGTTGCCTCCCAAGAAGCGCTAGTTTAGAGTCATTAGCTCGACTGAAAGCGAAGAATCACGAAGGGTCCGCGAGGATGAAGGACTCTTTGTCTCTTGGTC
Organism: Buddleja alternifolia; assembly: GCA_019426215.1. Classification (NCBI taxonomy): domain Eukaryota; kingdom Viridiplantae; phylum Streptophyta; class Magnoliopsida; order Lamiales; family Scrophulariaceae; genus Buddleja; species Buddleja alternifolia. Next base: position 25,545 of record WHWC01000078.1, on the reverse strand, counting down.
CATCCATCCCTAAGTAAGGTTTTAGACGTTGAGCGTTGACCAAGAAAGTATGTCCTTTATCTGTTGTAAGCTCGACGGCGCCGGATGGATAGACATGGGAAATCAAAAATGGGCCCGACCATCGAGACTTAAGCTTCCCGGGAAGAGTCGGAGTCGAGAGTTGTATAGCAACACCCGCTCTCCCTTGTGGAATTCCCGGGGGAGAATATGTTTGTCATGCCACATTTTGGTCCGCTCCTTATAGAGTTTCGCGTTCTCATAGGCAAGATGACGCCATTCTTCGAGCTCGTTGAGTTGTAGCAAACGTTGTGTACCTACACTTTGAGAGTCAAAATTTAGAAACTTAATGGCCCAATAAGCACGATGCTCGAGTTCAACGGGCAAGTGACATGTTTTGCCAAAACAAGACGATACGGGGACATGCCAATTGGGGTTTTATAGGCGGTCCGATAAGCCCAAAGAGCATCATCCAATTTAAGGGACCAATCCTTTCTTGATGCGTTGACAGTTTTTTCTAAAATACGCTTAATCTCCCTATTCGAGACCTCCACTTGGCCACTAGTTTGTGGGTGGTATGGGGTCGAAATTTTATGCTTCACCCCGTACTTGGTCAATAAAAGTTCAAACTGCTTGTTGCAGAAGTGGGTGCCCCCGTCACTAATGATGGCTCGGGGAGTTCCAAATCGAGTAAAAATATGCTTCTTCAGAAAACGAGTGACAACCCGAGCATCATTAGTAGGCAAGGCCACGGCTTCCACCCATTTGGAGACATAGTCTACCGCAACAAGGATATATTTATTTGAACAAGAACTGGGGAAAGGGCCCATGAAATCCACACCCCATACATCAAACAACTCACACTCTAACATGCTATTTAAGGGCGTTTCATGATGTTTAGAGATGTTCCCCATTCGTTGACAGCGATCACAAGATTTGACATAATGATGTGCATCTTTAACAAGAGTAGGCCAGAAGAAACCTGATTGGAGGATCTTAGCTACCGTTTTGGAAGGCCCAAAATGGCCACCTACCGCCATATCATGACAATGAGATAGGATAGCATGCACGTCCGTTTCGGGTATGCAACGTCGAATTAAGCCATCTGCACAAACTTTGAATAAAAAGGGTTCGTCCCAAAGATATTGCTTTACATCAAATAGAAATTTCTTCTTTTGATGAAAAGTGATATCCGGGGGAAGACGGCCCGTAACAATGTAATTGGCAAAGTTAGCATACCAAGGTGAAATTTTGTCAGAAATAGCAAGGAGGTGTTCATCCGGGAATTCCTCACGAATTGGTATCTCATCTAACGGATCATTCACTAGCTCTAATCGTGAGAGGTGGTCGGCTACTACATTTTCGGTGCCTTTCTTGTCTTTTATCTCTAAATCAAATTCTTGGAGTAACAAAATCCACCTAAGAAGTCTTGGTTTAGCATCTTTCTTGGCAAGCAAATATTTTAAAGCCGAATGATCGGTGTAAACTATCACTTTGTTTAGCACGAGGTAAGAGTGGAATTTATCGAATGCAAAGACTATGGCTAGTAATTCTTTTTCCGTGGTGGCATAATTCAATTGTGCATCGTTAAGAGTTTTACTAGCATAGTAAATGGTTCGAAATACCTTCTCCTTCCTTTGGCCAAGGACCGCTCCAACCGCGGTGTCACTCGCATCACACATCAACTCGAATGGTAAGCTCCAATCGGGGGTGACATGATAGGGGCGGAAACTAAGCGTTCCTTCAAATCAAGAAAGGCCTGCATACAAGAAGAATTGAAATCAAAAGGTGCATCTTTGACAAGCAAATTAGACAACGGTTTCGCAATTTTAGAGAAATTCAAGATGAATCGCCTATAGAAACCAGCATGCCCGAGAAAACTCCTAACAGCTTTTACCGAAGTGGGCGGGGGAAGTTTTTCAATGACCTCAATCTTGGCTTGGTCCACTTCGATCCCTTTTTGAGAGATCTTGTGGCCAAGCACAATCCCCTCCCGGACCATTAAATGACATTTTTCCCAATTCAAAACAAGGTTGGTTTCTTCACAACGTTTAAGCACAACATTTAAATGAGCAAGACAAATATCAAAAGTTGTTCCGAAAACAGAAAAGTCATCCATAAAAATTTCAAGGAAATCTTCAACCATATCATGAAAAATAGCCATCATGCATCTTTGAAAAGTGGCCGGGGCATTACACAAGCCAAATGGCATCCTTCTATAAGCAAATGTGCCATAAGGACAAGTGAAAGTGGTTTTCTCTTGGTCCTCGGGATCTATGGCAATTTGATTATAGCCGGAGTAACCATCTAGAAAACAATAGAAATCATGCCCGGCTAATCGTTCAAGCATTTGGTCAATAAAGGGGAGGGGAAATGATCCTTACGGGTGGCATCATTCAACTTACGGTAATCTATACATACACGCCACCCACTAATTATACGAGTTGGGATTAGCTCATTATTCGCATTCTCAATTACCGTTATCCCCCCTTTCTTAGGCACCACTTGGGTAGGGCTCACCCACGCACTATCAGAAATAGGATAGATTATACCTGAGTCGAGCAGTTTAATCACTTCCTTCTTTACTACCTCTTGGATTTGTGGGTTTGATCTCCTTTGGGGTTGGCGTGTAGGCTTGGTGGAGTCCTCCATAAGTATTTTGTGCATACATATCGCTGGACTAATGCCTTTGATGTCCGCAAGTTTCCACCCAAAAGCCCGTTTGTGAGATCTCAACACCGTCATTAATTGCTCTTCTTGTGATCCTGAAAGAGATGAGGAAATGATCAATGGGAGTGTTTCGTCGTCGTTCAAGTACACATATTTAAGGTGGGAGGGGAGGGGTTTGAGTTCGAGAGAGGGGGGTTCTTCAATAGATGGGCGAGGTGATCCTGACAATGATCTATCAACTTTGATGAATCCTCCCGAATGAGAGGAAGATTTGTACTCCAAGCTTAGAACCCTTTCCACTAGATCATCTTTCTCCGAGTCCACTTGCATGGATTTCATAAGATCCTGTTCGAGAGAATTTTCAATTGTATTGTCCTGTAAATACTCAACAATCAACTGGTCAAATGTATCAATTCGATAACACGAGTCATGATCAATAGGATGTTTAAGGACTTTGTAAACATCAAAGGTAACTTTGTCATCGCCCACATTCAAGGTAAGCTTACCATTAGCAATGTCAATCACCGCCTTACCCGTGGCTAGGAATGGTCTCCCTAGGATTAATGGTACCTCCACATCTTCTTCCATGTCGAGTACTACGAAATCAACGGGAAAATAAAACTTGTCGACTTGGACAATAACGTCTTCGATTATCCCCTTGGGCCTCTTGATCGATCGGTCGGCTAGTTGAAGGCTCATTGAGGTCGGCTTGGGATTTCCAAGGCCTAGCTTTTTAAATAGTGAGTATGGAAGAAGATTGATGCTGGCCCCCGAGTCACATAACACCTTCTTGAACGATAGGGATCCAATCGTGCACGGGATTGTGAGGACTCCCGGGATCTTGGAGCTTAGTTGGCAATTTATTGAGCAATACGGCGGAGCATTCTTCCGTGAGGCACACCGTCTCATTCTCTTCCCACTTCTGCTTGTTGGAGAGTATGTCCTTGAAGAACTTCACATAATTCGGCATTTGGAGAATGGCGTCAATAAACGGAATATTAATTCTCACTTCCCGAAGGATTGCCAAAATTCGAAGAAAGCTCGGATCCATCTCCTTTTTCTTCTTTTTGTGAGCATTTGGGAAGGGGAGACGAACTTCGATAGGAGGAGAAAGCGTTGGATTAGACGGATGAAAACCAACTGAAACAGTAGGCGGCGCCTGGGCGCGTATATCGGCGCCTAGGCGCGGATCTGTTGGCGCCTGGGCGTGCATGTCGGGGCGCTCGGGCGCGGGATTCAGAACATATGCATCTGGCAGGGTTGTGGGTGGCGCCTGGGCGCGTATATCGGCGCCTAGGCGCGGATCTGTAGGCGCCTGGGCGTGCATGTCGGGGCGCTCGGGCGCGGGAAACAGAGAATTTTGTCCAGAACAGGGTAGATCAGGCGCCTGGGCGTGCATGTTGGGGCGCTCGGGCGCGGATGTACTGGCAGTGTCATTCTCCAATTGTTTGCCACTTCTCAAGGCTATGGCATTGCATTGGGCCTTCGGGTTCTTTTCCGTGTCGCTTGGGAGAGTCCCTGGGGCTCTACCGTTAACCGCATTAGAAAGTTGCCCCACTTGTGTTCGCAAATCCTTCATCTCCATACACATATCCTTTATCATACCCCGAAGTTCGTTGAAAGATGTATCAGACTTTTTCATGTGAGCATCTAGTTTCTCATCGATTGTGGGAGGTCGCATTTGCACTTGACCTTGACCTTGTCCATTGAAATTGCCTTGCCTTGGGGGTGGGTTATTGAAGGGTGGCCGTTGAGCTTGATAGATCCCCGGATGATAGATCCCCGGTTGTGCGTTCTGTGCGGGGTTGGGCCTTTTTGGAAAATTCTCGGGTATATGAAAGTTCACCCGAGGTTGATTTTGATTCCCCACATAATTAACGTTGCCAACCTCCGGTTCCAAGACTACTACTTCCTCAACTACCTCCTCAATACAAACAACCTTTTTAGAGGATGAGGCCTCTTCATCGTCGGGGTAAAGCTCGTCTTCTCGGGCCAACTGTTCAACTTTGTCCCATACACTTTGACAGTCTAACCCAAGGAGATCACCTCCCGCACCCGCGTTGAGTCTATGCCGAATACGTGACCTAACCCCATCATAGAAATGGAGTACTTGTTCATTCAACCCAAAATTATGATCGGGACATTTACGGAGCATGCCCTTATATCTAGCCCAAGCCTCGGCTAAAGACTCATTGCTCCTTTGCCTAAACCCTTTTATATTACTCCGTAGCTCATTGATTTTGGAGGGTGGAAAGAATTTATTTAAAAAGGCATCGACCAACTCACTCCATGTTGTGATAGATTGTGGAGGTAAGGATTTGTACCATGTTGTCGCCCTATCCTTCAATGAGAAATGGAAGACTCTTAGACGAATCGCATCAAGATCTCGTGGGTGATATTGAATGGTCACAAGAGCCTCATCTATGGTTTCCAAATGAGTGTGTGGTGATTCGTGCGGTTCTCCATAGAAAGGATCTCCTTGCACCATATTAAAAATGTGAGCCGGAATGTGGTAGTTTGGTGTGAAGAAATTAGGCACGACTACGGGCCCCGGAATGGTGTGGACCCTAGGTGGTAAGCTACCCCGAACCGACGGGAGTTGTGGAGGAGGTACCGCTTGCATGGCTTGTAGAACACCTTGTAACCACTCCCTAGTTTCCGGTGAGTTCATGTCCGGGAAATTCCATTCGGGTTTTGGTTGAGATTATTGGCCATTTCTCTTGCTCGCCTACTAGTCCGAAGAACTCGTTCAATTTCGGGCTCCAACTCGTATAGAGGCTTGTTTGAGGAGCGGGTCATGCACCTCAAGAACCTAACAATTAAATACAAGAACAAAATTAGACTAAACACGAAAATAAAAGAAAATCAAGAAATAAACGAAAACTAAGAATTATGAAAAAATGTAAACGAAAATCAAAAACTAAAATAAACAAGTCCCCGGCAACGGCGCCAAAAACTTGACACGCTAAAAGCTAACGTGCTATGATAGCAAGTGCACTAGACGTATGTAGTAATAAGTGGACAAAAAGTCCGGGTTGTCGAACCACGGAAACTTGAAGTTTAGTTTATGATTAATGAAAATGGACAAAAGTAGATTGCAATAAAACGAGTAAGCAAGTGACGAACCAAAAAGAAACGAACTATAGATTAAATCTCACGTATGATAAAATGACTCGTCAAATGCTACAACCGAATCTACTCGTCAAATGTAGATGAGCTACTCTTCGAATTATTAGACTCCTATTGCTTTGGTGGAAATTCCTTAGATAATTATTACCCGATGTCTCGGCACATAATAATCCTATGATTAATTGATGGTTCTCTAAATTTGTCTATCCGAGAATCTAATCAATAACCACGCATTAACGTTCTAGAGTTTCCCCGGATAAATCCGGCTAACCGCACCCGGAAATCTTTACCTATTTCTAGGAGCAATTCCACATTAGTTTCGGATGATGTGTTGATTCATTTGAACCCTAACCTATCTTCTCTCGAATGACTAGACTAGGCAAGATAGCAAGCATATGGTGATCAAGCACATGATTGTAATAAAAGCTCAAAATCAACACTCAAAGCAATATGAGAATTAATACGAAAATTCACTTCACATATATTGATTCATAAATTGGCTTTCACATGGCCTTAGTTCTACAATATTAGCCTCTCATCAAAGCCTTAAGAAAATCTAATACAAACATATACATACTCATGGAAATAAACATGTAAATGCAAATAATTAAAACTCCCTCAATTGATTGATGATGGATCCTTGCTTTTTAACTTCAATCCTTAACTCCTCTCTCTTTGTTCCCCTCCAAAAGTGATGAAGAATGGTGATGAATGATGATGAGTGAAAAGTAATGGCCAAATGCCTCCCTCTCCCTCTTGTGTTTTTTTCCCCAAGTCAAGAAAAAATGCCTTAAGAAGACCACCAAAATCTGAGCTCCTAGTGTGTGTCTCCCCTAGTGTGTCCTCCACTACTCTTAAAGTGAGTAGTATAAAATTCCATAAAGTAGATCTACTAAGAAACATACTTATGACACTCCCCCCCATACATGTGATGACCTCTTGGCTTTAAATGTTCCATTCCCCCATCAAATGATGATCTTTTGGCTGAAAGGAATCAAAATTCGGGTGTGGACACGCCTAGGCATGGCATTACGGCGCTTGGGCGCCGTTATCAGAATGCTGAAATTAAATGCAATGTGTCCTGCGTAGAAATCGTATTTCATTCATACCTTTCTCCACGAAACTCCGATTTGGATGATTCAAGTCCTCATTTGAAGCTAACACATAGTTCTACAACATTGTAGAAGGGAACTTCATCCAATTCGGCCTCTAAACATACGGAAATAGCGCTCGAACGTGGAAAGTGGTGTAGATACGGCGCCCGGGCGTGGACAAGATGGCGCCTAGGCGTGGTAAGCAGAATGTTGACGTTATTTGCATCTTGTCCGGAGCCTGGGCGTGGGTTTTTAGGCGCTCGGGCATAGGGGTGCGTAGTAATTTGGCCTAAACTTGTTTTATACGTCGTTTTTCATCCCGTTCTTTGATTGTATCCATTTAAGACCTGAAATCACTTAATGCACAAATTAAACGCACATGTGGCAAGAATCAAGCGATAAATGAACCTAAGACATAAACGCAAAGGGGCTTAAAAACACGTAAAAATGCCTCTTATCATGTAGGAATCAATTCATCGTTTGCATTTTTAATCACAGTTATGCCCACTTTCTTTGGAACTACGTGAGTAGGACTTATCCATGCACTATCAGAGATAGGGTAGGTTATACCTGAGTCGAGTAACTTAATAACCTCTTTCTTAACTACCTCTTGTATTTTTGGGTTAGACCTCCTTTGTGGTTGACGTGTAGGCTTGGCGGAGTCCTCCATGAGTATCTTGTGCATGCATATAGCCGGGCTAATGCCTTTAATGTTCACAATTGTCCACTCAAAAGCTTTTTTGTTGGCCTTCTAAACTCCCATGAGTTGTTCCTCTTGTTCCCCTATCAAAGAAGATGAGACAATTAAGGGCAATGTCTTATTATCATTTAAGAACACATATTTCAAATGTAAAAGCAACGGTTTAAGCTCAAGGGTAGGGGCCTCTTTAATGGAAGGGCGAGGAGGAGCCGAGAGTGATCTTTCTAACTTTTCAACCCGCATGACATAGTAAGGAGGTTGCTTTCCTAAGCTACACACGATTTCCAATTGCTCCTCACTGGCCGAATTGACATCCATGGATTGCAAAAGACACGTCTCAAGTGGGTCATCTACTATGTGTGACTGAAAAGTCTCACCAATCAAAGTGTCAAATGCAACAATGCGTAAACAGGAATCATGATCACATGGATGTTTAAGCATTTTAAATACATCAAAAATAACCTTCTCATCACCCACATGAAGAGTAAGCTTACCATTGGCGACATCTATGATTGCCTTACCCGTAGCGAGGAAGGGCCTCCCTAGAATCAACGGTACTTCCACATCCTCTTCCATGTCAAGCACTACGAAATTGAGTGGAAAGTAGAATTTTTCCACTTGCACAATTACATCTTCAATGATGCGCCAATTGTAAGGACATCGATGTGGGTTTAGGCTTCCTGAGGCCAAGTTTCTTCAAGATAGAGTAGGGGAGAAGATTGATACTTGCTCCCGAATTGCAAAGCACCTTTTCAAAAGTAAGATGGCTGTTAGGAATTTCATGTTAGATGTTTTGATGATGACAAATAGGACTTCTTGTTAGACCCCGAAAAATATAAGTATAAAAGCTTTCATAGAATATTGTGTATAAGTACCTGAAAGCTTATTTATCTTAGGCTTATAGTTTTCATCTTTGTAGAATTTTAGACTAAGAATGTGATACTAAATCACTAAGGAGAATTTTGGGTAAGTCTACCAAGTGATAAAGTTGAAGATCAAGCGTCTGAAGCTACAGAAGATAAAGATCTCTTGAAGCGTCCGTCAAACGTTTTAGAGACTATTCCAGGTTACAACTTCAGCGCTCAAAATACGAATGGATAACTCAGGCCGAATACTCAACACTAAGTCAATGATGGAATTCTGAGTGAGCCTATCAAAGACAAGATTGAAGAGTAAGCGTCTGAAATAAAGAGAAGAGACTCAGGATCAGTCCAAGCGTCTGTCCAATGCACGAGAAAAAAAATTGTCCTCTTCAGCAAGCGTCCAAAAGGCTAAACCAACACGACCTACAATGAACATAACCTGAGAATTCAAACCCAAAGCTATCCAAAGACTTCAAGAATGCATGAATCAAACGGACAAATTATTTCCAACGGAAATAAAATAAGATGCATTAAAAGTCGGATAAGTGCTGTTAAAATATAAGCACTATAACGTATGGGTAAGCCATTCATTTGACCAAGACTGTCAGAAGTTATGAAACCAAGAACATGCCTAACTAATTAAGTATACCCAAAGTTAGGAATGTCAGAACTCAAGGAATGTTTGGGGAAACGAGAATCCAACCGTGTCAAACGGACAAAAATCACCAATACCTTATAAATAGCCCTTTCAACAAATAAGTAAAACACAGAGCAAAAAAACCGTGACATATACAAGAGATATACCTGGATATCCTAGTGTGAATAACAGTCACAACCTCTTGTATGTAGAAAATTATACAAAAAGACACAAGAAAAGAATACCTACTTTGTTGAAAGAAAAGCTTACAAAAATCCATAGCCAAATATCCGTATAAGCTTTTCACAAATATTCCAGAGACAGTCAACTATATCTCAAACCCCTTTTTGAAGACCCTACATTACTATTGAGATATCCTCAAGTTGTTTGAACTTTCCAAAACCAAACAAAGCCATTACAAAACCTTTCAACATCTTTCATCTGAGTGAGAAAGTGTGTTAACCTACAAGCACCATTTTTGTGTGGAAGAAGATCTCTACTGGAGCTGAAATCTGTGTGACCAAGGAGTTCCGGGATCAAGTGTAACTTGCATTATTTCTGGGTGAAAGAAGCAAGGGGATAGAAGATCTTTAGTGGAGCTGAAATCTGTGTGACCAAGGAGTTCCAAGATCATATCCAACCTCTCTCTATTTTGTAGAAGTCTCTGTGTGACTCTTCGATAATCATCATAGTGGAAAACCTCTCTGATAAAGGGAGAAGAAGGACGTAGCTGGGATTACGTCACCCAGTGAACCTTACAAATATCTTGTGTCATTTACTGTTCTGTTGTCTTACATTATACTGTCATATTATATCTTGAAAAGGCATTTAAACTAATAAGCGACTAATTGGTTAAAACGAACGCTAAGCTATAAAAACATTTCCGCTGTGCTAACCCTGATTTAGTGACTAAACTCTGCCTACTTTGGTAAGTGTTGAAATCACCGAATCTAAGTTAACTTTTCTCAAGCGCCTGAAACTAGCGCTTAAGTCATCATCCCTCAAAGCGCCGCACCCAGCGCTTAAAGCTTTTTGAGCGTTCAAATACCTCACAGTAATACGAAAGTTTTTAGAAGTCGAAAAAGACTTCAGGGTCTATTCAACCCCCCCCCCTTCTAGACCCTTTCGTATACCACTTGGGACCAACAAGTGGTATCAGAGCGGTTGAAGTTGAAACCTAAGTGTTTCCAAGCGTAACTGCTTGTTCAGATCCTTATTTTTTTATTTTTTTTTTGTCGCTTTAAATTTTTTTGTTATGGCATTTTCCAAAGGTCCTAAGTTGACCGAATCAAACTATGATTCATGGAAGGTCAAAGCGTTCACCTATTTGTGCTCATGTGATGATGAAATGTGTGATATTATTTCAGATGGGCCAATCAAAATATACAAGATCATCACCAGAGCACCCGAAGCCACAGAAGAGACACCCGATGGCTATGTGGAGAAGCCCAAACAAGAATGGTCTACTGATGAGCGTCGACGAGCAAATCTAGACAATGTTGGTAGAAACGCTCTATACACAGCCATTGGAGATAATGACAACTTATTCAACAAGGTCAAATCATGCAACACTACTAAAGAAATTTGGGATAAGTTGGCTACCATTTGTGGTGGCTCAGCACAAATCAAGGAGAACAAACTATCAATTGCCAAAGAAAAATTCAATAGCTTCAAGATGCTACCTAATGAGACGCTAGAGCAATTAGACATGAGGTTTACAGCTCTTGTCACTGAACTAACATCTCTGGGTATGGAGCTACAAAATCGAGAAACAGTGGTCAAAATCTTTAGAAGTCTCCCAAGCAGATTCCTGATGAAAACAACTGCAATGAGAGAATTAAACAATCTGGACAGCCTAACTCCAAAAGATGCTTTTTCAGAACTCAAAGCATTTGAGTTTGAGCTGAATTCGGCCAGTGATGCAGTAAGTAATCCAGTGATCGAATCTGGAGCGCTAATGGCATCAATCAAAGGAAAATCTATCAAAGAAAAAAACTCGGATATAAGTGAGGAAGAAGAACTGGCGCTTCTAAATAGATTCAGGAAATTCCTGAAATATGAAAAGAAGGGAAACAGTCCTAAGCACCCAGGACAAAATTCATATCAAGCGTCTCCCCAAATACAACCACAATATCAAGCGCCTCACTATCCTGCGTCTCCCTCCCGAGCGCCAATTCAATATCAAACTCCCTCTCAGCAAGATCTCTCAATGCCTGCAGTGTTAAACCAGCGATCCACAAGATTAACAAATGAACAAAAGATGAAGACCAATCTCTGTTACAATTGCAGGAGACCAGGGCATTTCCAAGTTAATTGCCCATATCCAAATGTGTCTAAACCTACAAAGCAAGATCACACGGATAGAAACCAATTCAGGAGCAATCTGAGACAACAAGGCTTGCTAGCAGAATCAGAACCTCTCTATACTCTTGAAGAGGACTTGGAATCATCAGATGAAAGCAGCGATGATGAACTATCAAAGGATTCAGCATTCATTTGTCTCATGGCAAGAGATAACGAAGCATCTAACGACTTACCATCTGAGGTACCTAGAGCCAACACCGACACTTCAATATGGTACATAGATAGTGGGTCATCAAGACATATGACTGGCTTAAAGGATCTACTGATCAACTATCGTGCAACCAATGGTCCTCAAGTTATATTCGGTGATAATTCCAAAGGTAAAACTAAAGGTATAGGTATCATGCGCAGGGGGTCTATTCGGTGATAAATGATATATATTATGTTGAAGGTCTTAAGCATAAGTCAATTTTGTGATAAAGGCTTTGAAATTAAGTTCTATAGTGACTTCTGCGAAATAATAGATGTTAAGACAAGATCTACGAAGTTAAAAGGAAAAAGAACAAACAATGTATACTTAGTAGATTGGGATTCAACATTAGATAACAACCCTACATGTTTCGTAGCTAAGAATCAAAACGAATTAGGTTGGTTATGGCACAGAAAAATGAATCACCTCAACTTCAAGGCAATCTCTCAATTAATATCTCTAAATCTCGTAGAGGGATTACCTAAAGGTTCCTTTAATAAAGATCGCTTATGTGATGCTTGTCAAATGGGTAAGCAAGTCAAATCATCCTTTAAGAAGAAATCTCATCTATCTACATCGCGAGTACTTGAATTATTACACTTAGATTTATTTGGTCCTATTCAAATCATGAGCATTAGCGGTAAAAAGTATTCACTAGTGATAGTTGATGATTTCTCACGTTATACATGGGTAGAATTTTTAGCGTCTAAAGATGAAACTAGCGCTAAGCTCACATCACTAATTCGTCAGCTACAAAACTCAAAAGACCTAAAAGTAACCAGAATTAGAAGCGATAGAGGAACTGAATTTACTAACCATATTGTTGAGAAATACTGCAAAGACCTTGGGATACTTCATGAGTATTCAGCGCCTAGAACCCCTCAACAAAATGGAGTTGCTGAGCGACGAAACAGAACGCTCAAGGAAGCTGCCCGTACCATGTTAGCCGAATCCAAGCTACCTCAAAGGTTTTGGGCCGAAGCTATCAATACCGCTTGCTACACACAGAATCGGTGTATGATCAACAAGCAACATGAAAAGACTCCATATGAACTATGGAAGGGACGTAAGCCAAATGTTTCATATTTTCATGTATTTGGTTCAAAATGCTTCATTCATAACAATGGATCCCAAAACTTAAAGACATTTGATCCTAAAGCAGATGAAGGAATCTTTCTAGGCTATGCCAAAAATGGAAAGAGCTTTCGTATCCTAAATAAGATCAAATCAAAGGTAGAGGAATCCATTCATGTTGTGTTTGATGATGCTAACCAAGAACCGAGTAAGGTTAATATTGATGATGATGTAGGAACTAAGGAACTCTCTCAACAAACATCACAAATCAATCTATGTGATGATAGCCATCTTGATGAAGAGGATGAGATTATCGTGCCTAATCCTACACTTACTCACGAGGCTGTCAATAACCAAAGAAATACTGATGACCATGAAGAAAGTGATCATCAAGAGCAAGTTAGAACTATAAACACTGAAGCGCCTACGAAAAGAGCTGGTCAAGCGCCTGTGCAACGTAGTCAAGCGTCTGATCAAGCTCTAAACCCTTCTCAACCAGATAGAAAATGGCTCAGAGACCATCCACCAGAATTAATTATTGGATATATGGGAGCACCTGTAAAGACTAGAGCCGCTACAATAAACGAGCCATGTTCGCAAGCTTCCTATCTCAAATGGAACCTAAGAAAGTGGATGAAGCGCTAAGCGATCCAAGCTGGATAGAAGCCATGCAAGAAGAGCTAAACCAATTTGAAAGAAATGAGGTATGGACGCTAGTACCAAGATCAACCCACCAAGGGGTCATTGGAACTAGATGGGTCTATAGAAACAAAATGGATGAGAATGGGATTGTGATTAGAAACAAAGCCAGACTCGTAGCTCAAGGATACTGTCAAGAAGAGGGCATCGACTTTGATGAAACATAAGCTCCAGTTGCCCGTCTTGAAGCAATCCGCATGTTTCTAGCATTCGCAGCATTCAACAAGCTTACAGTATATCAAATGGACGTAAATAGTGCATTTCTGAATGGTAAGCTCCAAGAAGAAGTATATGTGGAGCAACCACCAGGATTCATCAATAACCATGGGAAAGGTATGGTCTACAAATTGGACAAGGCACTCTATGGCCTTAAACAAGCACCAAGAGCATGGTATGACACTCTTTCTATTTTCCTTATTGGTAAAGGTTTTTTAAAAGAAAGCGTTGATACAACGCTATTTAAGATTACCCATAATGAAGATATTCTCTTAGTTCAAATTTATGTTGATGATATTATATTTGGATCTACTAATAAGCGTTTATGTGAGAAATTTTCAAAAATGATGCAAGACCAATTTGAAATGAGCATGATGGGCGAGTTAACTTTTTTCTTAGGATTACAAGTTAAACAACTCCCTAATGGTATATTTATAAACCAAACTAAATATACTAGAGATATGATTAAGAAATTCGGTATGGAAAATGCATCATCTTCCAAAATTCCAATGAGCCAAACGACTAAGCTAGATAAAGATGAAAGTGGAAGGAAAGTCGATGCTACAAATTATAGAGGCATCATTGGATCACTTCTTTATCTAACAGCTAGTAGACCTGATATTATATTCTCAGTATGCATGTGTGCACGCTTTCAAGCCAATCCTAAAGAATCACACTTAATTGCTACCAAGAGAATCCTTAGGTACCTCAAAGGCACACAACATGTGGGCTTATGGTACCCCAGGGATTCTCCTTTTGAACTAATCGGTTACTCAGATGCAGATTTTGCAGGATGCAAAATAGATAGAAAAAGTACTAGTGGTACATGTCAATTCCTAGGTGATAGACTAATTTCATGGCATAGTAAGAAACAACAATCCATTGCGACTTCTACTGCTGAAGCTGAGTACGTAGCCGCTGGAAGCTGTTGTGCACAAATTCTCTGGATGAGGCAACAACTTAGAGACTATGGCGTAGTCTTAGGTCCAACCCCAATCCATTGTGACAACCAAAGTGCCTTGGCAATGACACAAAATCCAGTTCTTCACTCTAGAACCAAACACATTGACATACGGTATCATTTTCTACGTGACCATGTTCAAAAGAAGGATATCTCCATGCAATTCATTGGTACAGAAAAACAATTGGCAGATATCTTCACCAAAGCTCTCAACGAACAACGCTTTCTCACTTTAAGAAGTGAACTAGGTATGATTGATCTAAATGCCTAATCATTTGAAACATCATCCTTTCATTAAGCATAAATTTAGGGGGAATAAAATTCTTTTTACACATAAAATCGTTCAATAAGTTATCAATATTAAGGAGAACCTACATAGGGGGAACCTTAAAGGGATAACTGAACTTCAGTGAGAATGACCAAAACCATTTTTTTTTATTATTATTACATTGGTCATAAGCACTTAGCATTATACGCTAAACTTTTTCAGACGCTTATCAAACGTTCTCTTTAGCGTCTGTGCCCTCTCAAAATAATCTGAACGCTTAGCTTTATTCCCAGCTAAAGCGCTTAGTAAAAAGATCCTTTAAAAGCAAGCGTACATTACCCTACGCTAAAACGAGAAAGTGGATTAGTCAATCAATGCAATTAATGCTGACTTGACATTCCTCACCTTTCGCTCAAGAAAACCCATGGGTACTCATTACGTTTTTCAAAGATGGTTCAGCACATGTACACGCGTAAGTACAATTACCATCTTAGACGAATACAACCAGCGCTGAATATTTTAAACCAAAAGTAAAACACTACTACCAAGACATAATGATAAGTACTGGGAAACTGTGTCCTCATACATACCCTGAAAAGAATAATTCTATATGTTACGATGACCGCTAAAGCACAAAATGTTACTTGAAAGAGAACCTCAAGATTCTCAAGCGTCAAAATCACACAGAATTATTTCAAGCGTCATCTTCTTCTGAATAGGTCCAGACGCTCCTACAAACTTTTGGCGGGTATTTGAATAGTTGTTCAAAATTTCGGTTCCCTAACGGTTTTTCATAAAATACATGTCCGCTGTTAACGGGCACACGTATCACTTTCAGTATATCAAAAGTCTCTGTTTCAAACTTTTAATCGGACGTCAAAATAGTATATGTGGTTGTTACTAAAAGTAACCGTGCTTATTAAATCTAAATTCACGTCCACAGTCGTATTTTAATGGCTGAGATTTATACTCCTCCACGTGTCAACATCTCAACCTTCAAACACAAAAAACATTCAAATTGTAGTATTTCAAAACACACCTTCTGCAGAACATAATCTCTCTTACACTCTCTTTCATTCGTGCAAGAAAAATCTCTCTCTCTCAAAAACAAAATTTTCATTCTTAATCTCTGTCTACTTCTCACTAATGGCGCCCAAGAAAGCTACTGCTGGAACCACTGAAGTTATTGTTAAGGTCACTGAAGGCCTTATAATCGATTGGAAGTTTCTCTATGAAAACCCCCAAATTGATTTAACGGAAATGATGGACTCTGTAGCAGAGGCTGGGCTTCAGAAATTTCTTACCAAACACTCGTACATGTTTCCTGAAGAATTAGAATTTTTCTGGAGAAATGCTAGTTTGTCTGACGATGAGACTTCCATCACCTGTTTGTTTCCTGCCCCCAAGACGGAATCAAAGACGTTCACTCTCTCTGCGGCCTCTATTGCCCAGAATTTCTCTCTACCTAACGACGGAGCGACTTTAGACACTATCACTGAGGAACAAATTCAAGAAGTCTGAACAAATTCAAGAAGTATGTACTTTGAAAAGAAAGATATAGTGAACAGGTATCGAGTCTTAGCTGATTTCTGCAGTAAAAACATTGAATGCAGAGTAGGAACCTTTGACAAAATCAGCCCAACCCAGTTCCAGATGATGACTGCTATCTTGCTCAAGATAAAAATCAACTAGAGCGCCTATATATTCAGCCGATTCAGAGACAGTCTACGCACTTCAAACAGACCTTATGGCCTAGTTTTAAGTGATCTAATTTTCCGAGCAAAGTGCACCTCTTCAGCAGGAGGCACCGTGGCCAAGCATAAGTTCTATGGGCCAAGAATCATCAACAATCTCTTCAATCCACCCAAAGTTGGAGGTGCTGCTAGACCTCTCTCTGAGCGCCAAGTTGTACGTGTCGCATCAAATGAGGAGGCTGAGCGCCCAGATCAGGAGAAGGCTAAACGTAATGTGAAGCGTCCCACTGTCACAAAGAAACGGGCTCCTCGAAAGCCCAAGGCTCAACCTATCAAAAGTGATGAAGAAGACGAGGACTCTATACCCCTCATTAGTCGGAAGGATCTGGAAAAGGTCCTCAAAAATATCGACTTTGGAGAACCAGCAGTTCCATAGACTCAAGCGTCCCCAGCCGAAGGGGTAAATGTGAAGCGTATCTTCAAGAGACGTAAGCGTCCAACTACTGCCATTTCTTCTAAGGCTACACACACTCCAAGCGACCAAGCCATAGCTGCTATTCCGATATCATCCTTTGAACCACCAGTTGATGTCCATCTGGATGTTGATATGGCCAACATTGTGGCCATCGCCCATGAAGCTGCCATCGACTCTGCAAATCTCGAGCCTGATGAACCTGAAATCCCAGGGGTTCAACCATTGCTTGCATTACCAAGTACAACAGAGGCACGCTCAGAAGGTCAGAGCGATGCTAACGACGTTGTGATTCATCGACATTTCTTCAAGCTGGATCCCTTAAAGACCATCGATCACTCCGTCAATTATTTCCCTCCAGCGCCCGCAGAACCCTTCCTACCTACAGGATATAATGAAGAAAGTCTTATCAATGCTGAGAATGATATCGCCAAGCTCATAAAATTTGATCTGGCTGTACGCAACACTCTATCTAACACAGCATTGACCCCAGCTGATAAAGCTTCTTCTCTGGACTGTGGGACATGCAAACCCCTGGCTTCGCTCTCAGAGGCTACAACATCAGAGTCTATGAGCGTCAGGATAAGCTTGTGAACCCAACGGAAAAGCTACTAAACAGAGAAGGCTATTCTCACTCCCCAACACTGGTAAATAGCATGGAAAACAAGCGCTCAGCTAATCCTCTCCTCTTGTGGAAGAATAAAGGAGTACATGCCGGTGAGCGTCTAGCTTCACTGACCGAGATGATTCAACTAGAAGCCGATGCCTATATTGACTGCGTCTGGAACGCTAACTACCAACCAGACAGGTATCGTTTTGAGTCCATCTGTGATATTCATCACCAAGGATTTCGTGCTATACTTAATGCAGGAACTGAGTACTGCATGACTGAGGTAAAATGGGTTGAAGCTTATATAGGTGACACGTATAAATTTGAAGAATTGGTTAGCGCTCCCCATCTGTTCAGAATAGGGATTCATGATAAAAAGAGCAAATTTGCACGATACATGCTAAAGCAGCGCCAACATAGACTTGGACCAGTTCCGAAGCTGCCTCTGATCCGCCACCAACCTGAACACCGTTTAAGGTAAGCGTTGCACAAACTGGCTAACTCTTCTCTACGCTTTGCTGATCAAGCGTCCACCAGCGGTTCTTCTCCCCTGTCCTGTCTGAACTTCACCCATAGCCACTGTGAAGACAAATTTTCTCTCATGATGACAATTATGCCTCCAGTCTCTCTATTCGACAAAGTCTTCACAGAAAATCTGTGACAGTGGAATGGCTCTCGGATCAATCCTTTCAGAGGATATCCACTTCTTCCGTCTATCCGACAAGAAGTCTTAAGTCACTATAATTTTGTTTTGTCGCTGCTAGAAAGAACTCAAGCGCTTGCTTCAGCCATCTACCCATACTTGGAAGAGTATTACAGGCTCTACGTTCCCGACTCTCGGAAACCGAAGACTCTCCCAACAGATCGGCTAATTGGCTTCTCACAACACTATTGCACAAATGCCTTGTTCTCCATCTGCCAAGCGCCCTCCAAAATCTTTCCCACCCATGTGTTGGATATCCTCGGGCCAATGTATATCAGGGCCATGGATAGTCCTATCAGCACGTTCATTCAAGGTAATTATCTCCCCACTCTACATTTGAATGAACTTCTACAGACTGCTACATATCCATATGCAGATGAGCCGTTTGCCAGCTTGGACTTTCAATTTACGGACTTTAGCCGTATAGAGTCAGAATCTACTGCAGCACCAGCTGACACGTTACCTGCTCCTGAGCGCTCATTAGAATTCCCTCAAGCGCCTAATCCCACCAGTCCAACTGAATCCGACTCTACTGCATCCATCGAGTCCAACAGTGCCCCAGAGCATCGAGGAACAGTATTTGATCCTAATTATCAAGTACCTATTGAATCTCTCAAACACACATCCCGTTTTAAGCCTCGAGTTAGCACTGCGGTTCCCGACGCTCAAGCGTCCATGACTGAATGCCTCACTCAAATACAGCAACTATCTACAGCTACTCAGGCAAGTCATGTGGCTTTAACAAATGATCTCTCTTACAGACGCTAATCACGCTCAACTACTGGTCATGAAAGAACACTTCGACCAGCGTCTGACCACTCTTGAAGCCTCTGTCGCTCAGATTGCTACTCAAGTCAGTCTTCTTACTCAGCATTTCATACAGACTGATGATGGCAATAAGGGGGAAAAAAGGGGAGAAAAGAGGAAATCTTCAACATCTAAAGATCAAGATCCTCCTCCACCATCCAAGCGTCAACATATTGATACTTCCCTCACACTAAGTACAGAGCCAAGGTATCCCTATCCTTCTTGGGTAACTACCTCGGTGGGAGCGTCCAATAAAAAAGAAACCCCAAGAGTGCTCTATCCAAATCTTCCATTACCTTCAAGAGCACTGCTTGAACAATTTGATATTCCTCTTCTCAGAGCGTCAATTCCAGAACCATCTGATCCAGCAGTCTTAGCCTTAGAGCGAAAAATGTCTGACTTTGACCAAACCTTCAGAATTTGCTTACGATACATAGGCATCAGTCCAGAGGAATGGGATAAGCAACTCATTACTTTCAAGGCACGACAAGTAAAAGAAAACAAACACATAATCAGTAAAAATCATGCAGCGATGATGACGCTAGAAGATCAGATAACTGAAGCAATCCGTGCTGAAATGACTAAGAGATACAAGATCAAATCACGATCTTGATTTTTTTTTACTTATGATTCTTTCATTTCAGTTGTAAAATGCTTGTACTATGAAAGATATATATAAAATGCATTTTACAGCTGAAACATCTCGTTGAAGCTCAAACTAACTTACTAACCTACGCTAACTCATACTTTAGGTATCTAACGCTTGAACTAAATAGGTATTGCCATCATCAAAAAGGGGGAAATTGTTAGGAATTTCATGTTAGATGTTTTGATGATGACAAATAGGACTTCCTGTTAGACCCCGAAAAATGTAAGTATAAAAGCTTTCATAGAATATTGTGTATAAGTACCTGAAAGCTTATTTATCTTAGGCTTATAGTTTTCATCTTTGTAGAATTTTAGACTAAGAATGTGATACTAAATCACTAAGGAAAATTTTGGGTAAGTCTACCAAGTGATAAAGTTGAAGATCAAGCGTCTGAAGCTACAGAAGATAAAGATCTCTTGAAGCGTCCGTCAAACGTTTTAGAGACTATTCCAGGTTACAACTTCAGCGCTCAAAATACGAATGGATAACTCAGGCCGAATACTCCAAAAGGCTAAACCCACATGACCTACAATGAACGTAACCTGAGAATTCAAACCCAAAGCTATCCAAAGACTTAAAGAATGCATCAATCAAACGGACAAATTATTTCCAACGGAAATAAAACAAGATGCATTAAAAGTCGGATAAGTGCTATTAAAATATAAGCACTATAACGTATGGGTAAGCCATTCATTTCACCAAGACTGTCAGAAGTTATGAAACCAAGAACATGCCTACCTAATTAAGTATACCCAAAGTTAGGAATGTCAGAACTCAAGGAATGTTTGGGGAAACGAGAATCCAACCGTGTCAAACGGACAAAAATCACCAATACCTTATAAATAGCCCTTTCAACAAATAAGTAAAACACAGAGCAAAAAAACCGTGACATATACAAGAGATATACCTGGATATCCTAGTGTGAATAACAGTCACAACCTCTTGTATGTAGAAAATTATACAAAAAGACACAAGAAAAGAATACCTACTTTGTTGAAAGAAAAGCTTACAAAAATCCATAGCCAAATATCCGTATAAGCTTTTCACAAATATTCCAGAGACAGTCAACTATATCTCAAACCCCTTTTTGAAGACCCTACATTACTATTGAGATATCCTCAAGTTGTTTGAACTTTCCAAAACCAAACAAAGCCATTACAAAACCTTTCAACATCTTTCGTCTGAGTGAGAAAGTGTGTTGACCTACAAGCACCATTTTTGTGTGGAAGAAGATCTCTACTGGAGCTGAAATCTGTGTGACCAAGGAGTTCCGGGATCAAGTGTAACTTGCATTATTTCTGGGTGAAAGAAGCAAGGGGATAGAAGATCTTTAGTGGAGCTGAAATCTGTGTGACCAAGGAGTTCCAAGATCATATCCAACCTCTCTCTATTTTGTAGAAGTCTCTGTGTGACTCTTCGATAATCATCATAGTGGAAAACCTCTCTGATAAAGGGAGAAGAAGGACGTAGCTGGGATTACGTCACCCAGTGAACCTTACAAATATCTTGTGTCATTTACTGTTCTGTTGTCTTACATTATACTGTCATATTATATCTTGAAAAGGCATTTAAACTAATAAGCGACTAATTGGTTAAAACGAACGCTAAGCTATAAAAACATTTCCGCTGTGCTAACCCTGATTTAGTGACTAAACTCTGCCTACTTTGGTAAGTGTTGAAATCACCGAATCTAAGTTAACTTTTCTCAAGCGCCTGAAACTAGCGCTTAAGTCATCATCCCTCAAAGCGCCGCACCCAGCGCTTAAAGCTTTTTGAGCGTTCAAATACCTCACAGTAATACGAAAGTTTTTAGAAGTCGAAAAAGACTTCAGGGTCTATTCAACCCCCCCTCCCCTTCTAGACCCTTTCGTATACCACTTGGGACCAACAAGTGGTATCAGAGCGGTTGAAGTTGAAACCTAAGTGTTTCCAAGCGTAACTGCTTGTTCAGATCCTTATTTTTTTATTTTTTTTTTGTCGCTTTAAATTTTTTTGTCATGGCATTTTCCAAAGGTCCTAAGTTGACCGAATCAAACTATGATTCATGGAAGGTCAAAGCGTTCACCTATTTGTGCTCATGTGATGATGAAATGTGTGATATTATTTCAGATGGGCCAATCAAAATATACAAGATCATCACCAGAGCACCCGAAGCCACAGAAGAGACACCCGATGGCTATGTGGAGAAGCCCAAACAAGAATGGTCTACTGATGAGCGTCGACGAGCAAATCTAGACAATGTTTGTAGAAACGCTCTATACACAGCCATTGGAGATAATGACAACTTATTCAACAAGGTCAAATCATGCAACACTACTAAAGAAATTTGGGATAAGTTGGCTACCATTTGTGGTGGCTCATCACAAATCAAGGAGAACAAACTATCAATTGCCAAAGAAAAATTCAATAGCTTCAAGATGCTACCTAATGAGACGCTAGAGCAATTAGACATGAGGTTTACAGCTCTTGTCACTGAACTAACATCTCTGGGTATGGAGCTACAAAATCGAGAAACAGTGGTCAAAATCTTTAGAAGTCTCCCAAGCAGATTCCTGATGAAAACAACTGCAATGAGAGAATCAAACAATCTGGACAGCGCTCAAAATACGAATGGATAACTCAGGCCGAATACTCCAAAAGGCTAAACCAACATGACCTACAATGAACGTAACCTGAGAATTCAAACCCAAAGCTATCCAAAGACTTAAAGAATGCATAAATCAAACGGACAAATTATTTCCAACGGAAATAAAACAAGATGCATTAAAAGTTGGATAAGTGCTATTAAAATATAAGCACTATAACGTATGGGTAAGCCATTCATTTCACCAAGACTGTCAGAAGTTATGAAACCAAGAACATGCCTAACTAATTAAGTATACCCAAAGTTAGGAATGTCAGAACTCAAGGAATGTTTGGGGAAACGAGAATCCAACCGTGTCAAACGGACAAAAACCACCAATACCTTATAAATAGCCCTTTCAACAAATAAGTAAAACACAGAGCAAAAAAACCGGGACATATACTAGAGATATACCTGGATATCCTAGTGTGAATAACAGTCACAACCTCTTGTATGTAGAAAATTATACAAAAAGACACAAGAAAAGAATACCTACTTTGTTGAAAGAAAAGCTTACAAAAATCCATAGCCAAATATCCGTATAAGCTTTTCACAAATATTCCAGAGACAATTAACTATATCTCAAACCCCTTTTTGAAGACCCTACATTACTATTGAGATATCCTCAAGTTGTTTGAACTTTCCAAAACCAAACAAAGCCATTACAAAACCTTTCAACATCTTTCGTCTGAGTGAGAAAGTGTGTTGACCTACAAGCACCATTTTTGTGTGGAAGAAGATCTCTACTGGAGCTGAAATCTGTGTGACCAAGGAGTTCCGGGATCAAGTGTAACTTGCATTATTTCTGGGTGAAAGAAGCAAGGGGATAGAAGATCTTTAGTGGAGCTGAAATCTGTGTGACCAAGGAGTTCCAAAATCATATCCAACCTCTCTCTATTTTGTAGAAGTCTCTGTGTGACTCTTCGATAATCATCATAGTGGAAAACCTCTCTGATAAAGGGAGAAGAGGGACGTAGCTGGGATTACGTCACCCAGTGAACCTTACAAATATCTTGTGTCATTTACTGTTCTGTTGTCTTACATTATAATGTCATATTATATCTTGAAAAGGCATTTAAACTAATAAGCGACTAATTGGTTAAAACGAACGCTAAGCTATAAAAACATTTCCGCTGTGCTAACCCTAATTTAGTGACTAAACTTTGCCCTACTTTGGTAAGTGTTGAAATCACCGAATCTAAGTTAACTTTTCTCAAGCGCCTAAAACTAGCGCTTAAGTCATCATCCCTCAAAGCGCCGCACCCAGCGCTTAAAGCTTTCTGAGCGTTCAAATACCTCACAGTAATACGAAAGTTTTTAGAAGTCCAAAAGGACTTCAGGGTCTATTCAACCCCCCTTCCCTTCTAGACCATTTCGTATACCACTTGGGACCAACAATGGCCAATAGTGCATGGTATGGTAAGACTCCCCGGGTCCTTGAGCTTGCGAGGCAATTTGTTAAGTAAGACAGTGGAGCACTCCTCGGTTAGACAAACCGTTTCATTTTTCTCCCACCTTTGCTTGTTGGATAGAATATCCTTGAAGAACTTAACATAGTTTGGCATTTGCAAGATAGCGTCCACAAAAGGAGTATTTATTCTCACCTCACGAAGAATAGACAAAATACGGTGGAAACTCGGCTCCATCTCCTTCTTTTTCTTCTTTAGTGCATTTGGGAAGTGAAGACGGATCTCAATGGAAGGAGGAGGATTTGGAGTCGAGGAACCAAGACTGGAAGAAATAGGGTGCGGCGCCTGGGCGGGGGACTGTCGATGCCTCAGCGCGATCTTGATGGTGCTCGGGCGGGGAGGTGCATACCAATTCTTCCTTCTGTGTAGTGACCGGCGCCTGGGCACCACCTGAGGGGCTCTTGGGTACTGATATGCGAACAGGATCACTTTCCACTTGTTTCCCACTTCTCAAAACAATGGCATGGCATTGTTCTTTTAGGTTCTTTTCCGTGTCACTTGGTAGAGTCCCTGGGGCTCTCCCACTTACCGCAGAGGATATTTGACCCATTTAGGTCCTCATATCCTTCATCTCCATGAACATATCCTTCATAATATTACGAAGTTCATTGATCGACATATCCGATTTCTTTATATGATCATCAAGTCGCTCTTCGACCGTGGGAGGTCGTACTTGCCCTTGCCCTTGTACATTGAGATTGCCTTGCCTCAGGGGTGCGTTGTTGAAAGGAGGCCTCGGGGCTTGGTAAATGCCCGGTTGTGCGTTTTGTGAGGGGTTTGGCCTCTTTGGGAAGTTTTTAGGTATATGGAAATTGATGCGGGGTCGGTCATGATTCCCAACAAAATTTACATCTCCAACCTCCGGTTTCAGGGTAACCACTTCCTCTAATTCTTGAACACATGCAACCCTTCAATTTGGTGGGGGAAGCTCATCATCGTCTTCGAGACAAAGTTCATCCTCCTTAGCCATTTTCTAAAGTTTAATTCACACGGACCTTCTATCAAGGCCTAGAAGGTCACCACCGGTTCCCGCATTGAGTCGGTGTCGAATCTGAGATCGGACGCCATTATAGGAGTGTTGTACATGCTCGTCTTGTGTATAATTGTGATCGGGGAACTTTCGAAGCATACCCTTGTACTTTGCCCATGCGGATGCTAAGGACTCATCCCTTTTCTGTTGAACCCTTTGATCTCACTTCTAAGCTCATTATTTTTTATGGAGGAAGAGTTGTTGAGAAACTCTTCTACTAGATCATGCCAGGTTCCAATTGATTGTGGGGGTAGCGGACTTGTACCAAAGAATCCCCTCCTCCTTCAAGGAGAATGAAATAATCGGAGGCAAATGGCATCAAGATCTCGTGGGTTTGATTGCATAGTAGAGATCACATTCTCAAAGGATCTAAATGGTCATGAGGTGAGTCTCTCGAGTCATCATAAAACGACCTCCGCTTGAACCATCCCGAACATATAAGAAGGAATGTAGAAATGTGGCGTAACAAAGTCCAGAAAGACAACGGGTCCCGGTATAGGTGTACACGGGTGGTTGATTACCACGAACCGATGGAGGAGGTGGGGAGGTGTCGATTGCATAGCTTAGAGTAGATTTTGCAACCATTTCCTATTTTCTGGAGATTCATAACGGAAAATTCCCATTCG
>WHWC01000077.1:0-28462 GCA_019426215.1 Buddleja alternifolia | reverse complement strand
CATTTTTCTGATTCGGGTCGATCTGTTAAAACAACAGATGTTGATGTTCTTCCAAATTGATAAGGATTAGGATTTACGTAAGCTTCACGGACGTATCGATGTTAATCAAGATACCGGAATCCTTGTTTTACTCGGTTTAAGTATTGAAGATGATTCCTAAACTTAGAAGAGTTTTATGATAATAAGAATTCTTGTCAAAAAAAAAAAAGGGGAAGGATAAGTTTGCTGTTACGCAGAGTGCAATGAAGAAGATGACTTGAGGAATGCTCCAATGTTACAAGACCATTACACCCGCGTGGGCCCCTGCTTTATTTAAGGGAAAAAAGATTAAAGGGCCGGATTTAAATTGGAGGGGCTGGTGGGTTTTAATAAATAAGAGCCCAATTCCTATTTACATGCTAGTCCAATAAAGTCCAAAGTTGATGATGACATATGTGGGCCTTAAAAGATATGAATAAAGATGGCTCCAATTTGGCCTCATTTCAAGCGGGCCATTTCCTTAACCTTACAACAATTGAGCCTGGGACTTAAGGAATGTTCATGTTATCCTTGTTTCAAATTGGACCGCCAAATCATTTCCTTGCTACTTGGTGGAATTTCGATTGCAAAAAATAAAAAAAAAAATGGTGTTTTAAATGAGAAGAATTGAGTACTTCAAGCATCGCCTCTCTCGTGATTACTTGGCACGTTCTTCACCGAGCCTTGAAGTGGGGGCATTTGTAGACGAATTAATTTTCGCCTAATTGGAAGATGACATGTGTAAAATATGACATTAATTATTAATTTAAAATTATTATTTTATATTATGGATTTCACCAAATTTAATTCCATAAATAAAATTATTAATTTTAATTAATAACTTAGTGTAGTATTTTATGGCAAATCAAATCGCGCCCGTGTCAATTGAGGTGTTTAAGCCAGACAAATTATGTCTTGCAGTTGAAAAGTCAACGACCATACTACATTACAACTGCGGAGCCAGTGGATATATTAGCCATTAAAAGGCTCCAAATTAATTGGTATTTATCTATTTAAATAAAATAAAGATATTAAAGAGATAATATCTATTAAATTTATCCTCACAAATATTCCAAAATTAGCCAATCAAATGGCTCAAAAGTAATTGATATTTATCTCTTAATAAATCAAAATTAAGAGATAATTATCAAAGTAGCAAAGTGTTTAAAACATTGTGACTTCTCCATCCTATACCTATAAATAGGGACCTTGTGAGCTCACAAAAGACAAATTAATTGAAGCTAGAGAAGACAAGAGAAGTTCCCAAATACTCTCTACAAGTTCTTCAAAATCAAGGATACCTTCAAAGCAAACTTCAAGGCGTTCTTGGCAAAATTCATCAAATTATAACATTTGATTTGAGATTAAGGTGCTAAACCCTCGAATAAACATTATAGAAATCCAAATCAAGTTGAAGGAAGATCAAAGCGACGAGTCGACCTTGAAGCTTTCAACCTTCCCAAATCATTTACATCGTTTGATCCGAGATTAAGCTATCGAGCCCTCGCATCAACGTTATAAATATTCAAATCAATATTAGAGAAGATCAAAGAAGTGATTTTCGCTCCAATATTCAAATCAAAGTTCTTGAAGGAAGAATCAGAGGATTAGTCTTCGATAGGAGAATTATTTTCACGATATTGTAATTTTCTTTAAATTGATTTATTTATTTGTCCATATTATATTTTCTTGTTTTTTCTGTAAAATTGCAGACTCTAAAATTTGTGTGAACAATGGGTATGTGAGATTTTACTTTAATATATTATTTGTTATAACTATTTCTAAATAAAAATAATTATTCATAAAAATTATTTGTAATCAAGAATTTCCATTAGCTTAACTTATTTTCCTTTCTTTTTTTCTATTTAATAAGAAAAGGAAAGGAATGGGATGAAAAATAAAAAATTAGAAATAAAAATATAAACAAAAGGTAAAATAAATAGTTTATATAATTTTTTACAAGGGTGGTAGATGTCAATTTTTAATAAATAAAAAAAGATACTTGTCAAAATACAATTTCTCAGAGGACGTAGATACAAATAATGTGATTGTTCAGTTGATCTGATATATTTGATGATGAAAACAAGAACCCAAACATTAAATAATGGGGTGTTTTAATCACCATCACTAACTCCCTCTTATTTATTGATTAAAAAAAAATAAAAAACGTCATTTGTACAAGAGAAAAATGACTACATGTGGGACAGCAATCTTTTAATTTCCACAAAGAGGGAACGATGTCAGAGAAAAGAGGAATTTTTGGTCTTTGCTCGAATCCCAAGGGAGCGGAGAGAAATGTAGTCCCTAGTCCCATGTACCACTTTTCCATTTAAGGCCCCACCACTATACCTCCACCTCTCCTCTGCTGTCGTATCATATTTTCTATTTTGAATGTTTATGTTTTCAAATCCAATTTTCAGTGTTCTGGATCACAAAATTTTAAAAATTCACACTTAAAACTATTTTCAATCAAATTCATCATCTTTCAAATTCACTTTATCATTCTCCAATATAACTACCTATCAATTACCACATCCATTATTTCACACAATCATCAACCAATATTCATTTATTTTACACTACTTTTCTTTTTCTCTTTCATACTTTTTAATCAATCAACTCATCACACATCAACTAATTATTATTGATTAGACAGATTTTATAAATTTCAACCACATTCTAAAAAAATAAACAAACTCACCAACATATCACATCAAATTCACACGAATATCCATAGTGCGCATTCCCCGAAAATTTTTCAAGATTTAAACTCAAAAACAGAAACAAACAAAGCCATATTCTATTAGTAGTATTTATCTTATAATGTGTATATATATTTATTTCAATGAAATATTTTATAATCATATTAATTTTATATCAAATCGAGTTCAATAGTAACTATGTATTTTGTGTTTATCTATTCACAGGTGTGTATCTTAATATGTAAGATAGATAATTACGGAGACTATTATAGTTGGTCTAGCATATATTTTTCCCTCATACTATACATAAAAAAATGTAAACAAGATGAGATATCATCTCAAACAGAAGATCCAAACTGCCCTTCTCATCTTATAGACCACGTGCATTATATTTCATTTGATGAATATAATTGAGTAATTAGATGTACAACATATATTCGATTTATTGTTAATTTCTATCTATTACAAGATCATAAAACACTTATATTAGATTTATTTGTTTACCAAATATATAGGCTATGTTTGGTTATGTTTTGGGATGATATTTTGATGAGAATTATTGGTGAGAAATTTATGGGGACACATGCGCGTTTGATGAGATTGTATTTGGTTTTATTTTGGGAGTTGGTTTTTGGGTGAGTTTTTTTTTTGTGAGATAATGTTTGATTATGTTTTCAGATGGAACAAAAGTTAATGTTGCAATCAAATCATGAAATTTTTGTCTGTTAGAGAGGAGAGAGAAGAAAGAGAGCACATCGAGAAAAGTGTAAGGACAAAGTAGGTGTAGAAAGATGAAAAATAATTATTATTTTTTTTGACAAAAAAAATAATGTATTTTTGACCAAATATTTTGTGAACGAAACATAATTTGGTGAGAATCTTTAACCAAATATGATATGAAAACATAACCAAACATTGCCTATCACCAAAATGTGGGCTCACCTAAGCACGCCGCATTTCCCGCTCCTTTATGTAAATTCTCTAACCCTAAACACGAAAAGAAACTTTAGTGATCTATTATCCATAAGCAAACCTGGAAAAGAAGATCAAAAATGAAAGAAAACGCCAAAATTTTAGGATTTAATTATGGTTTCCAGTTCGCCTTAAGATTGATTGAAAATGTTTGGATAATTTGGATGGGATATTTGTCTTGTAATTAATCATATTATTTAGACCAATGTTTTGAAAACCGGCCGGTTCGCTGTCCGGTCCTGTTCACCTTAGGATTTAATTATGGTTTCCACTTTTCTGGTTCGGTCCTGTTCACCTTAGGATTTAATTATGGTTTCCACTTTTCTGGTTCGATGTCCGGTCCAATTTTCAGAACATTGATTTGGACTAACACCAATCAATAGCCGAGGATATATAATAGGTTTCATCACATTCACTCTCTTTTTTACGCTAAGCGCTTTTTCCAGGATTAATTTTGACATTCTCTGTTACGAATTTTTCAGGCTTTCGGGTATCCTTTCGAACTAATAATGCAAAAACATGATGTAAAATGAAAATTCATTCAATTTTTTTTGTTACATAAAAAGCACAATTTTCATCTTGAATGTGACTAATTAACTTTGGTACACAAACGGCCAAACCTAGTGTGTACTCAAATTTTTCAATAAAAGACCAATCCGCCATAAAATCTCGTGTTCTAACTCTTTCTTTTCGTTTTTCAGCACGATTAGTTGTCAAAAGTGCCGTAATGTGCAATTATATGGATTTTTTTTCAACAAAAACATCTACATGAACAAAATTTCCAACTCGAGAAACTCACCTAAACCAACGCAATATCTTTCGCCCTGGCCGATGTCCTCCGTTGATTGAAACTACTTGTATACACCCGTTATTCAAACACCAAATGTTCTCCATCAAATTGTTTCACTTCATTACGATAATAAATGTTGATATGACTTGATCTAGACTATTCGATGTTGAATATTTGATCATACATACAAGAATTTGCCTCCGTCCCAGAATTCTAATTCTGGCTTCTAATCAATCAATCAATCAATTAAAGATCCCAAACCAAAAAACAAAAAAAAGAAACACTTTTTTATACACTTTTATAATAATCACCAAAATAGAGACAACAAAAGAGATCAAAACCTAACAATGAAACCCCAAAACCGACCCATCGGCAACAGAAATAGCAACCCGACACTCAGCCCGGGCCTCCACATGATGCGTAAAGATACCCAAAACCCGGACCCGACCCCCCACCTCCAACCTCGACTCCACCTCCATACTCGGGCCCACCCGAAACCCGCTAAGCCCATCAGTCACGGTGGGTCCCACGCTTTCGGGCTGCCCGGCGGAGGAGATCGATATCGGGAAAGACTGCACTGAAAAAGTGGCGGCCATGTACTCCGTCCTCCCGGCGGTTATCTTTCCGGCGGGTATGAACATGAACCCTACTTGGTTGCCGGCGTAGAGGAGCTGCAGTGAGCTGTCGTAGTGGCTGAAGACGGCGCGGTTGGGGTTGGTGACGGCGGCGTATTGGGAGAAGGTGAAGTTGACGGTGGAGTTGGCGGCGGAGAAGGCCGGGAGTTGGACGGCGGCGACGGTGATGTTAGGGTTTTTGGGCTTGAAAATGGTGAAGTAGACTATTAGGGTTATTATGATTATGAAGATTAAGAAGATGGTGGCGACTATGCATGAGGCTAGATTTGTACGTCCGGTGGGTGGTTTTTTGTAGTGAGGATTGGATTTGGCCATTTTTTGTTTGAAATTAATGTTGAGGTTTGTGATGAGTTATGGAAGTTGCTAAATGTGGATATATGGATGAGTAGGGAAAG
Source organism: Buddleja alternifolia (assembly GCA_019426215.1). Lineage (NCBI taxonomy): Eukaryota > Viridiplantae > Streptophyta > Magnoliopsida > Lamiales > Scrophulariaceae > Buddleja > Buddleja alternifolia. Next base: position 22,950 of record WHWC01000077.1, on the reverse strand, counting down.
AGTGGAGAAGTGGAGGTGGATGGGGTGTGAGGGTTATATTCAAGTGTGTGTAAATGTGAGTGTGAAAGAGAAGACTTTTGTTGAATTGCTTTTGTGTGATTATTGTCTTTGATGAAGTTTTGTCCAAATCTTCTTAATTGAATAAGGGAGAAGTTCATTTTGGTCGCCTAGTTATTTTATTGAAAAAGTATGGTTGTGTTTGGTTTTATTTTCAAATTAATTTTGGCCAAAACTTGTTTGTTTTGTGTTTTTTTGACCAAAAAGGATTTTTTTGGTCAAAAAAATTGTCAGTTATTGTCTCCCTATTTGTCTCTACTTTAGGGTGCCTACTAATTACATCAATTACAATATAATCTTTTAAAATTTATATTATATTATATTTTTTAATCATTAACTAATTATAAACACAACTTTTCAGACAAAAACTTACATGATTTGACTGCTACAGTAACTTTTGTCTCTTCTGAAAATAAAATCAAACACAAAACCAAACACATTTTCATCAAAATACACAATTCCAATAAACTTTTTCACCAAAATTTTCACCAAAAAAACCTCCCAAAACAAAACCAAACACAGCAATATATGTTTCACCGAGTTCAATAATCTTAATGTCTATCTTTTTTAAACATTAAGGCGTGTTGTATGCGATTCTCACATAATGACATACAAATGTGTGAAAGAAATAGTTATAAAATATGCACTCGGACCATTATATTGGACTCGATTTGTCATAGAATTACCCCTAGTTACATCTTTTTCGATTAGAATCTCTCATTTACACCCATCATTAAATGTAGTCTCTAAACTATCATCTTTTCATCAAATATGACCCATCCGTCTAATTTTCCGTCAAATTTATAATGGTTAGTGTTAATTGAAATATTAGAAACTGCAATGCACCTCAAAAACCAATTTTTTAACACTTTCCACGGACAGAAATAATTATCAAATTTCACTCTTTGACCATAATTTTGTTGACAAGATATTCTCAAACCACTTTTCAATCTCTACTGCCCTTCCTCATTCGCTCGTCTCCATGCCATCCCTTCTAATTGCATCTACTACAAGTCAAGTACTGTAGAACCATGGTCTTAAATTTCCTCCGAAACCTCGAAATTTTGACTGAAATTTTGGATTTTCGGGGGTCTCGAATCGAAATCTCACATTCGATCCAATTTTGCAGAATATCTATCGAAATTTTTCGATATTTTTGATATTTCTCGATATTTCCCAAAATTTCGATCTTAATAAAATTACTTTGTTAAATATCTCCCAAAATTTCTTGAAATTTCCCGAAATTTTGACCAAACCCAATATATTTCAAAATTCAAAATAATATTTAATTGTTTATATTTAAATAAGAATGAATCTAAATTATTATGGTTGTCTATAAATGATTGTAGTATTTTGTGTTAATAAAGTTTCTAGAAGATTTGGTTATTACTTTACTCTCAAATTATATTTATTTTATATTTTTCACCACAGGTTTTAGTCATACTACTTGACAAAATTCACTATACATACATTATATATACAATATTATTGATGTAAAAGATACATAATTGTGATATTAAAATTACACAAAGTTTCATTGTAAATTTCCAAATATTTCTATAAATTTCCATGATTTTTTTAAAATTGAAATCGAAATTTTGAATATCCCTGAAATTTTTATCAAAATTTCTATAAATTTACTACCCGATATCGACACCAATACCGACATTTAATACCTTGTGTAGAACAAAAGGATTTGGACGAGGATTCACATTGAAAATAGGTCGGGTTAATATTTTACAAGGAAACGCAAACAAATATATTTGTGAGTTGTAAATGAAATTGTGGATCATTTATTTATTTCTACCAGTATGTTCATGCAAATTAGGGTCACTTAAAATAATAAATAAGTAAATGGTTCAATATTTTGATTTGTAGAATCAGATTGAAATAGTCATTGTTCTGTTTTGGTAGAGAATTGTATAAATTATATATACCATTTTTAAGAGCCAATCAAGCATGAATTCGTATAAACAAAATCATAAAAAAAAAAAAAAATTAGGATGAGACTATATCCCCAATTAGTTACACTTTTTGATGCATTAACTATGAATCTGGTAAGGTCGATCGACTTGTTTGGATGTGATTTACCATCCTTATTTTATTCATCGATTAAATAGATAGAGCTAGTACGCCATTTTATCATCTCTCTCTCCCTAGCTTTCTTTTTCTTTTATATTCCTCCGCCGGCGATAATTTGGTGAAGCAGTTGTCTTCTTCACCACTGTTACCACCACCATCGTCGGCGGGTTGGGTTGGGTTGGAGCACCCTTCTTCAACTTGTACATCACATCTTCAAATATGACAAGGCGGCTATGGATCTAACGAGACAGAGACAGATCTGACGAGATGAAGACGAATGATGCATAAGTTTTATATAGCATTTTAGATTTTTTGCTTACCATTTTACTTTCTCTCTCGTATGAGAGTTTGTTTTCTCTCTCGAATGAGAGTTTGATCTCTCTTTGAATAGGAGTTGCACAAGAATTTTCTTGTGTTCGGTTGTGAGTTCTTAAGATTTGTTATCTTCAAGAATTTGATAGTTAGTGTTTCAAATGTTCTTACTACATCGTTTGAGTAGATATGAATTGTATTGTTCCAAGCGTTGTAAACTTTCGATTGAATGATATATAAGACCGATTTTTCTTCAAAAAAATAGATAGAGCTAATTCATGAATAATTTGATATCAAGTGACGAATCAATAATTTCTGTCTAGTCAAGTGACTTGATCAGCAGAACCGATATATCTCGGTTCGGATTGACTGTGTGTATAGTAGAAATACTATATATGAATATCTATTTATATACACATTATGAGTATCATATGTATCTTTGTATGAATATGCATAAACTAAAGAAATGCATTTTTCTCTCCTTAGTATCTTATTATTTTTTTACTTTGCCCTTTTGAACACAGTAGTGAAGCGGTAATTATGGTTGAAAAGTGGATTAGGCTGTAATTTATCCATAAATTTATGGTAGACGATGAAATTTGTTAGTTATTCTTTTATGAGGTGGAATGTGTTAAAATTGTGCTTTTGGGGTGCAAAATGTAATTTTTGATATTTTAATTAACCCCAATTATTATCAATTTTGATGGAAAAACCACATTTGATGAGAAATGGTAGTTTAAGGACTACATTTGATGAGAGTGTAACCGGGGACTCAAATCAAAAAAAGGAACCAAAAGTGAAATTATCTCATAAAATCATAAGAAAAGAATTATGCACCTGGTACAGAATAAATAGAGTCCAAACTATGCCATATTAACCTAATGTATGTCATTGTTGATGTGACATATTCTAACTTCTTTAGTGTTTAATCCCAGGCCTAATAAAAAAAAATTCTCATATAAATTAGAAATGGAAATTCTAGCAGACCTCCCCATGATTAAATTTAAAATAATTTATTTATTATGTAAGCATAATACTGATTTTCTAAGTTAATTTCGAGTTTTTGGATAATAATTTTTTTAACCTAAATCACATGGAGCGAGGAGTGTGAGAATGTGATAATATTTTGAGGAGGGTAGTCCGGGGGGGGGGGGGGGGGGACGCAAAAGTCTTTCCCCCAACCTAAGTTACATTGAGCACTTTGCAGTATATTCTAAATTTTTTGCACTCCCAATCTTTGATTTTTGTTTTAGAATGAATATTCATGAAATAGTCCTTGGAATATTCTGCCTGATAGAGTACTTTGAACAAAAATCAAAGTTTAGGTGGGCAAAGTGCTAATTTTTTTTAGAATAGGGGACAAAGTGATCAGTGTGACATAGGTTGGGGTCTACATTTTTCCCTTTCAGGTTGAGAACATATTAGAACGTACATTAATTAAATAAAATTAAAATAATCATTATAAATTGTTGAATGCATTATAATATGATGATTTTATATAATACGTTCAAGGTAAAATAATCATAATTTGTTTTATGTGTTTTTAAAAATAATTCGACCATGTGATTGAAATAAAATAGTCATTAATTTTAACTGTTCAAATTCAACGTTAAATGTTAGATATGAGTGAAGAATTTTAATTATTCCTTAGAGTGTGATATATAAAAAGTTTATGGAAGTAATAGAACGGACCTCTCAATTTTAAGTCATTAAAGCGAGCTCATGACTCTAAAGCTTCAGTCGTATATGTATGGAGATTATGTGACCTAGGGTATAACATTATCTATTATATTAATAACAAATCTATATATAGATGGTCCGATTAATTTCATCTCTTCCACAATTGTTTTCTCGGCACATCACAATCACCCATTATACTTGTGCATGAGTTATATATGATTTGGAGTAGGTTGGTCATGCTATTTGTAATAATAGTTTACAATTTAAACTTAGGCACGACTTGAGTTCAAGGTTTTACTTAACCATATAATAATTAAACTTAGGGAGTAATCTTTATGAATTGTCTATGTACATTATAAGCATTTTGAAAAATCCACAAATATGGAGATTTTTGTTGCTCAAGATGTGTTGTTAGGTCATGTTTTTCAAAAACAAGTTTTTATTGAAATCAATGTTTATAAATCAAATTAAACAAACTCACCCTAAAAGTTTTTTTTTGTTAAAAAAAGGAGAGGATATCCCCTAAAAGAGGAATTATAGCATGGGTCATTACTCATTAGCCTTGATAAATGGTATAAAGTATCCAAAGACAAGGATGAGTGGATGACCATTCCCATTCCATCCCTTTTTGATAAAAAAACTAAGGCCATGTTTGTTTGTGTTTTCATTTTCAATCTTATTTGAAAATGAAAATACACACTTTACACCATTTTCATCTGAAAATATATTTATTTTCATTTTCATTTTCACTTTCACATTCTCCAATAATTACATTTCACTTTATCAAATCACACTGACATTTTTCTTTCTCTCACATCTCCTCACAAAAATCCATATTTTCGGCAACAATTATGGTGTTATAATGGAATAAAATACATGATTTTAATCTTCATAGGCACGTGCACATTTTAAGACTCATTTTGAATATTTTTAATGCTCTTTTTGAGATTAATTTTATCATTTTCACTTATAAATATATTTAATCAATATATTATTACCTATTATTTTATATATATTATTCACATAATCATTAGTTTTAACTAACTCAATCATTTCACACATCATTAAATCATCAATTCCAATAATTTTCAGAAACACAACGAAACATGCCGTCATTTTCACACGAAAATAAAAAAACTCGTTCTCCCGTACATTTTAGGAAATAACGGTTGAAAATGAAATGAAAACACATCCAAACAAAGCCTAAGTAACATAAACTTTTATATGTACTTTTGTTATGATATTTAGCTTTTAAAGAAAGAAATTAAATGAAATTGAAAAGAAAAGGAAGAAAAGACAGGTGAAAATGGTCATAAAGATTTTTCAATGCCTGTAATGCATGCTTTAAAATATCATTACGTGCAGTATATGACACCAACACATGTTCAATGCTGAATTTGAATTTGAAATGTCCGCAGACCCCCAAAACAATATCCTATATATACATATCGATACGACACAAACGGAGCACGAGACAACACACTAATGACATGTCTGAAATATTTCAAACACTATTGGGGTTTAAAATTTCAATCAACCACAACTCACCTCTCCCTTCCGTGTAGAAGAACTAATTGATGTTATGTGCTTGTCAACTTTGAATACTATATAATATTAAGAACATGATTCAATATGATCAACAAACAAATGTATTACACATCCATGAACAAGGAGGAGAAAAATACTTATCTAAAAAGATGTGGTATGAATGAAGATTAAAAAGTAGTATATCACGTTACTTTGCAGCTGATAGTATCTGAGTTTACTATATATATGCACCAAGTTTGTACGTAGCTGAATGGATACATATAAACACAGAGAATCGATCACCTTCGGAGGAAGAACAGAAGCAAGCAATGCACATTGCATACTACATAATTATTCTATAAGCACTTTATATTATTTATATTTAACTTCTGTTCAGTATTACATGAAGCAATCCAACTGTCCATTCACCGGACACATGTTGGGAGAAAAAGCAAAAAGGAAAATAAATTAACAAGATCGCAACGGCCCCGAAGAGAACAAATAAAGTAAGCCATTTCATCTTTGGCGCCATTTTTACGTCCATTCAAATGGACCAATCATTTCTTTATTATATACACATCTACACACTTCAACATCCCGTGAAAATTATTTCACGAGTTAATTTTTTTTTTTTTTTTAAGAAAATTATTTTACGAGTTTGTCAAGAGCGTTATCCATAATCTCAGAGACCGTTTCAAGAAACGCACCTTCGCTCATTCCGGGAAGGATGTATTCTTCTGCATTGGTGACAATCTCTTCTATCTTGGATTTCTTGTTCATGTTTTCTCTACACATTATACTTCCTACATCGTATGGAGTGAGCCCTTTTTCAGCCCCTTTTTTAAGAAGCATGGTAGAGATACGGAGCGTACGAGCGCACTCGGGGGATAGGTCCCAACCGTAGAACTTTAGAATCGCAATATCTTGCTCAGCGTCCAGTGATTTTATGTAGTCGATGGTTTCTTGGGAGAAAGGATGGCGGGCTTGTGGCCAGTACATCCAATCAAATGTGCAATCTTCAAACTACAATAAAGATGATAAACTGTGAGTTGAGTAGGCACGTATAAGGGAAGATTGCAGTATTATCCCTATATGGTCCCTTTCCAGTTTTAGCCTCATTTTTATAAACTCACAAACTTAGTCCATGTGACGTATTCTATTTGCACTTTTAGCCCCAACCTCTAAAAAACGGACGGAAATCACACGTGAACATTACTCCATTTTCTTAAATCCTTAACGGTGCGCCGTGCGTACACACCATGCGTGAAATTCCACCATGTTTTCAACAGAGGAGACTAACACTGCAGAAAATAGATTCCTATTGAACTATTTTTGTAACTTTGAAACAATAGGACTAAAATTGCAATAATCAATGTTGCAATTTTCCCATACGTATAGTGTTTAAATAAAAGCACAAATGCCTCTCAACAAGTTCAAAACTCGGTGTTTATAATTAGATTACCTTCAGCCAAGAATCTTGACCCTTTTCCATAAGGTTTGCCATTATTAGCTTTTATTAAATCCAAAATCGAAATATTTTAACATATGATTGTAATGTGAGTGAAATTAAAGGCATTAAGATTTAAATACGCCCAAGTCCCCCAACCACAATTCACTATGATTCAAGACCTGGAAAAGTAAACGATGTGGTATAGCTCCGAGTTCGGGGTGAAGTCGTCCAATAACCTCTTAACGGAGTTTAGCGTTGTAGGTGGGACCCACATTTTCCAAACACATTGTACAGAGGATTGGACGACATCACCCTCGACTTGGAGGTATACGACATCAGCATATATGTTTTCCTCTCACAAATATGATTGAACTTTAGCTTCATGCATGTTATGGTAAATATAAAAACTTAGAATGGACATAGAAGGGAAAAGAACACTTACGTTTTCGGGCAAACAGTAGCCATGATCTATTGGAATCAGGACAATTCGTCCAGTTTCCTCATCTTTATTCAACAGAATGTTTCCAGCATGTCTATCTGCGTTTGCTGTTCTTATATCAAAAACACTGATCTTATGGACTTCCTCCATGGGAAAATCCCTCGGACCCATATCTTCACAACTCCCATGATTCTTCATAAACATCTGCAAGGATCCAATCTTAACGTTTTCATACGAACAGTCAAAGCCTTCTGGATGGTTAAATCCTCTGTGCAAGCACCGCACCATAACTGTTGGTGGTACACCAGCAAAACCAATCTCCATCCTTGATAATGACCGAGGACCCTTCTTTGGATGGTCCAAAATATATGCTGCAACTTCTCTCAACGCACCTTCTCCGACTCGGGTGCCTCTCTTCAAACCTTCACCAGTCCTTGATAAAGGGAGACCTTGAGGATTATTCACAGCCAAAGGCTCCTCATCTACGGGCTTAAAAATGGAGATATATTTATTGCCCAATGAATCTTGCATGAAGTAAGTTCCCCCGGTGCCCTCGGAAGATCTCGTTGGTTGTTTCCCTCGTGCTAACCCCGCCAACACGGAACTTATCATTTCCCACAAAAATGGAGGCAATTTCACATGTGGATTCACTATGATTGGTTCCAATAAAAAATCTTTATCGGGCGGCGTTCTTGTTGAGACCCGAGTGTCATCGTTTTTCCCGCTGGGGGGCCCGTTTGTGTTTTTGTTCAGATTTGGAGCCACGATGGAGAGTTCGACATCTCTCTCAATGGGCTTTGTCCAAACTTTTGCAGACCTCGAAACTACCAAGTGAATGACAGCATCGGTATCGTTACAGATATCTTGAATTAGTTTTTGATCGTCTAGTTTCTCACCATAGCTAAAGATTTCCGGTTCATTAAGATCAAAACAGCCTTTCTCTTTCTCGGCGATTCTACGCTTTAGATATGCTACATTACTGTGCCTATTAACATGAAACTCTAAATCTTTCCCACAACTTGTTCTAACATTGATTAAAAGAAGATCCGAGAACTTCAACGCCAAATGCAAAACATTCCCACTAGTGATACCATAATCTTTAACAAGAGAATTAGTCCTTGATAGCTCCCTGCCTCCAAAAACTAACTTTTGCCTCTTCACTACAAAACCTTTACATGCTTGAATTCTAAGCTTCACTGATGCAATGGAATCCGATTCCATCACACGCATGGGAATCACGGAACCCCCGACCGTGATGTAAATTTCAATTAACTCACTTGAGGAACGACGCAATCGGCTTTCGAGGTAGACAGCAGATTTTGCTGTCTCTTCACAGATTGGACTCCAAGCAACATCAACAGCAGACATAGTAATAAAAATTCTATATTACTACTGACCACCTTTTCTTGGTAATGTAAGACCCTTTTTCTTTCTATTGCCTAAATTTAATTTTGATTAATTTAAAATATTCACAATATCTCACCTATCCCAGATTATCAAATGGGATAAATGTAACAGAAATTAACCAAACCCTTCATCTGAAATTCCATAAAAATTCAAACCCTAAAATAACATAAAAATATGAACAAATCCCAGAAAGAGAATCAAAATATCAGCACCCAATAAATTGAAATTTTGATCAACTCTATTCAAGATAATAATAATAATAATAATAATAATAATAATAATAATAATAATAATACCCCAATATATAATATAACCTCCGAGGGAGAGGCTTGAATATCACAATTGAAAAAAGCTCAAAAATAACGAAATTTATTGAAACTTTTCTCAAAAATCAAAGAAAGAAAAGATCCAATAATTGTTCAAATTCAAGACTCTCCCCCTTCAACAAAAGAGGGATTAATGTAACTTGATTTTTATTTAAGAAAATGAAAAGGGGATTCTTACCGAAACAAAAGGGAAGAATCAAAATCCAAAAGGGTGTCTGAAAGTGATCTTATAATGTCTGCAAAAATGACAACATTTGGATGAAGTGACGGAAAAATTGCTGCCAGGGAATTGAAGCGGCAATTTTTCGCCTCATTTTTGCTTGGATAGTAATTTTATTGATTGGATGTGTGTTCCAGATAAGAATGAGAATTTATGGGTCACGAAATGAGGGCCGATTTGTGCGCAGCTTTGGGTGAAATGTTGGCCATGAAAGGAGTGGAGAGAGAGGGAGCGGAAATATAGCCGTTGGCTTCGTACTATGCTTAATTGCTTTTTGACTCGATGACTTATAGAGGCTATAGCTGTGTAACGGTCTTCAATTTTTCTAGAGATGGTACGAGTAATTTTCCGACGGAACGAGTTTAATGATTCTTGTCAATTTTGTGTTTATCTCAAATATATGTGTGTAGATTGTGCACACACAACACATATTATTATAAATATTAAGACTATTAGACTCAATCCAACATAAATTTTTCTAGATGATCAATATTAAAAAAAAAAAAAAACTTACACACAGACCATCTCATTTATTATATAATTATCAAAACTCCCCCGCATTTATTTGAAGTTACCAACATATCTCCTCATATTAAGAATTTTTATTACACCTTGTATGTTTAAAAATTCTTACAACTTTATGATACATATGGGCCAAGTGAAGAATCTGGATCAATTGAAGAAGAAAATATACAGAGGCCCAAGAGGGAAATTAAACGTCCAGCCCGTTTTCAGAACTATGTTTAGTTGTTTTACTTTAGCCCAAAGTATTAGTTATTATCCTAAAAAGAATATGCTGAGTAATTGATAGTTGATAGAATTTAAACAACTTGATATAATTTGACTATGTAATATATATGTTGTATTATGTTTTTGATGATATATTACAATGAGCAAATGTATCTATTTATAGATGAAAACCCAGCCCTAGGTAGCCCTAATTATACAAATGGGCTGGGCTTATAACTATACACTAACACCCCCCACAATCTGAGCAGTGGGACCAACGCAAAGATTGGCCCGAAGTTGAGAAAACTTGGTAGTGGGTAAGGCTTTGGTAAAGATGTCAGCAACTTGTTCAGCGGTAGGAACATACTTGACCAAAACATCACCGGTGGCAACTTTTTCCCGAACAAAATGATAATCAATCTCAATATGCTTCGTACGAGCGTGAAAGACAGGATTAAGAACGAGATAGATGGCACTAATATTATCACAATAGACCCGAACCGGATGTGGAAGAAAGATGCCCAAGTCACGCAGAATAAAACGGAGCCAGCAAGACTCAGCAACGGCATAGGCAACAGAGCGGTATTCGGACTCTGTACTGGAGCGGGATACGGTAACCTGTTTCTTGGCAGACCAGGAGATAAGGTTATCACCCAGATAAACCGCATAGCCAGTGGTGGAACGACGACTGTCTGAACAACCAGCCCAATCGGAGTCAGCATAAACCGTGAGAGAGTCCACAGTGGAAGATCGGAGAAGAAGGCCATAATCAAGAGTACCCCGAAGATAACGAAGAATACGCTTGAGCATCTGAAAATGACTATCTCGAGGTGAGTGCATGAACTGACTGACTAAAGTAACTGCATAAGCAATGTCGGGCCGAGTGTGAGTGAGATACTGAAGACCCCCAATGACACGCTAAAAGCTAACGTGCTATAATAGCAAGTGCACTAGTCGTGTGTAGTAATAAAAGTGGACAAGAAGTCCGGATTGTCGAACCACAAGGACTTGAATTCTAGTTTAAGATTTTATAACAACAAAGATCAAAACAATAAAGGTAAAATGAGTGTGAAATGCGTAAGATAAGAATAAGGTTGAACAAATGATTTAAAACAAAATAGAAAGGGAGACTAAGGCACATGCTAGGTTCAAATTGATCAATTATACTTATAAAGATTCTCGTTGAAGGATTACGCTTATATTGTTATGGTGAGAGCTCCGAGGGTAGAGAATAATCGATGTCTCGCGTATAAACTCCTATGCTTAGATCGTGATTTCCCAAATATTCCTATCCGGAAATCTAACCACTAAACATGCATTAACGTACTAGAGTTCACTCGGTTTGAATCGAACAACTTCACCCGGGAATCTTTACCTATGTCTAGGGCAATTCCTCATTAGTTACGGGTCATGATGTGAATTTCTTGCACCCTAAGTCAATTTTCTCCCGAAATATTAACCTAGGCATAAGATTCTAACATATAGTGATCAAGTATATGCAAGATAGACAAAAACACAATTCACATCACATAACAATATAAGTATAACCTCAACAATCATCTATTATAAGCATATATCACAATTTGACCTTACATGGCCTTAGTCTTATGAATTTAGTTCATGATAGATATTATGAAAAATAATAATGAATAAATACACATGTTCATAGACATGAATGAAATGAAAAGGCTATAAAAACTCCCTCTAATGTGATAGATGATGGCCCCTTGATTGGAGCTTCAATTCCTAGCTTTCTCCTCTTAGAATGATGAAGAATGGTGATGAATGAAGCTTGAGGACTGATTCCTCCTCCTCCTCTCCTCCAAGAATCTGAAATTGATAGTGAATGATGAAGAGTATGGGTTCCCCCTCCTTTTATAGCCAAAAATTCCACTAAAGTATGCATTAAGAATTCCCATTAAAGTTCCCCAATGAGAATTCCACCTAAGGTGATGCTTAAAGTTTGGCTTTTAAGATTCCAACCAGCTAAAAAATGTTGAACTTTCGGCCATTAAGAATTCCACCAAGCCTAACCATGTGAAAACTTCAACAAAACACATGCATGCTGCCATTTTCTTGCTTTCCAGCGCAGTCTTAGTATTTTCCTCATAAACTTCTCCACAGATCTCCAAATTGGATGATTCAAGTCCCCATGTTCAGATAAAACGTAGATCTACAACTTTGCAGAAGGACATTTTGTCCAATTCGGTCTCTAAGTATACCTAAATTACGTTTCAACATGGAGGTTGTTTCTGATTTGGCGCCTATAAAGTAAATCTACCAAGAAACACACTTATGACAACCCCTCAACACATGTGATGAATTATGGCCAAAAGTGATTCTTACTCATCATATAATGCTGGAATTTAGGCTGAAAAAGGAGTAACATTCGGACTATCCATGCCTAGGCATGACTAGGAGGGCGTTGGGGCGTATCCTGGCACATGTACTTCTCTGTTCGGCGCAGCAATCGTATTTCCTTCACAATTATCTCTATAGACCTCCGATTTGGATATTTCAAGTTCCCATTTGAAGCTAAGACATTCATCTAAAACTTTGTAGAAGGAAACTTTGTCTAAGTCGGTCTCGAAATGTACGGAATTATCGCTCGAATGTGGTAGGAGATGCATAAACCGCCTAGGTGTTGAAAAACATGCTTGAACTTGTTTTGTACATCGTTTTTCTTCCCTTTTCTTCATGTATTCTCATTTATTACCCGTATTCACTTAACACACCTATTAAATGCAAATGTGACATGATTTAAGCAATAAGTGAATCCAAATCATAAGAATTACGGTCTTAAAAACACGTAAAAACACCTCTTATCAACACCCCCAAACTTATCAATTGCTCGACCTCGAGCAATAAGAGCTATAAGGCAAGACCAACATCATTCAATGGGAGAAAACAAAACAACTAACTAACTCACTTTCGTGGAGTAAACGATTGCACTTAGCGGGTGCAACAATCCTTTAAACCTTTGAGTTACCTCAAAGGACGAGTTATAGTCTCGTGAGGGTTTGCATAAGATATACCCACAAAATCTAGCAAATTTTCAATCCCAACCGAATCAACACATCTCAATATGATCAACAAGAATGAATGGCATAAAATCAACCTTTTAAAGTTCACAAATATATATATACATATCAACTACTTTTGCTCATGTGACACCAATACTTGAAAAGACTCTCTAGGGTGTAGTGAAAAATAAATCTAAGGTATTATAGTCGAGAGGCATCCTTACCAAATTTTGGACATTAATCCCATATCTATCAACTTTCGATCAAACGCAAAGCACAAGAATTATAGAAAATCTCATAGCCATTTAAATTTCATTATCTCAAACATTTAACTTTCAATTCATATGAAATTTCCATTGAAACTTCATTAAGGCTAGATCATGTGCAATGTTTTATTCCATTAGGCTTTCTATGACACCCATGTAGCAAGCTTTAGACCAATGACTCCCAAACTAGATAGTTTTGGGGCATTAAGTGTAGAGACACTCCTAAGGATTTAATCACTCGAGTATCAAAGGCCACGAAATAAAACTAGATCTTTTAAACAATTCACTTCTTTTGGCTTGAGCATAGCTCAAATTAGCATAATAGTACAGTATATAGGTATGAAACTTTTCACCTCCGGTACGTATTAGCCTGACCACTTTTGGTCATACCAAAATTCAACCTTTTCAATTCATTGTTAGCATATAAAATTACTACTCAACTTATAACTTTATGAGAAATCTAAGTTAATATTTCTGGGAATAATTCCTTAAGTGTCTCAAGATGGTTATCCTCTCAACTCCTCTACCTTCGATTTAAGTGCATTGTGAATCATCTAAAGAATCAATTCTAGTCTAAGGTCTCCACGAGCAATTTCAAAGATATATATTCCATTAAATTCAAATTATTTCAAGAATTCATGCCATTTTTCCAAGTCAATCAATTTCAATGCATCAATTGGAAGGACTAAAAATTTTTCATGCTTGATTTTCTCAACAAAGATGCATATAAACATGATATCAAACAAACTTTCCCCAAATTCAAGTTAAAAATTAGGATTGCATTTTCAATATTCAAAATAGATACTCTTCTACCCCCAAACTTAAATCCAACATTGTCCCCAATGTTGTTACAACATGCATACACAAAGGTAAAAGAACACTTACAACCAAGGATATTGAAGAACATCCTTAAGCTTCCAATGCATCCTTACAAAGTTTCTCCTCTTATCGAGTAAAATAAGAATCTCTAAAGGTGGGGTCCAAATGTGCATCATATCTAACACTTCAACTTAAACCACCAAGCATAAGAAAAACATACATGCCGAAAGTGCATGCTTGAACACAATAAAAAGAAACAAACTAAACAAAACAAAAACGAAAGCAAAAAGAAAAGAAAACTTACAAACTTGGGTTGCCTCCCAAGAAGCGCTAGTTTAGAGTCGGTAGCTCGACTTGAGATAAAGAATCGCTAAAGATCCTGGAGGGGAATGGTCACTTTATCCCTCGACCCGTCAATCCCAATGTAATGCTTTAACCTTTGGGCGTTTGTCATGAAGGTTCGTCCATTATCCGTTATAAGTTCAATGGCACCAGAAGCATACACACGAGATACAACAAATGGTCCCGACCATTTTGACTTGAGCTTCCCGGGAAAAAGTCGAAGGCGAGAATTGTATAGTAAAACCTTGTCTCCTTCATGAAATTCTCGGGGAATAATACGCTTATCATGCCATGTTTTCGTTCTCTCTTTGTAAAGCTTGGCGTTCTCATACGCTTGATGGCGCCATTCCTCAAGTTCGTGTAATTGGAGTAATCGCTTGGTACCTACGAGTTGAGAATCAAAATTTAGAAATTTAATAGCCCAAAAAGCGCGATGTTCGAGCTCAACCGGTAAATGACATGCTTTTCCAAAGACAAGGCGATATGGGGACATGCCAATCGGAGTTTTAAACGCGGTTCTATATGCCCACAAGGCGTCATCTAGTTTAAGGGACCAATCTTTTCTAGATGCGTTAACCGTTTTTTCAAGAATGCGTTTAATCTCCCGATTCGACACCTCCACTTGACCACTTGTTTGAGGATGATATGGGGTTGAGATTTTATGTCGTACCCCGTACTTGTTCAGTACGTGCTCGAATTGTTTGTTACAAAAATGGGTGCCCCCGTCACTAACGATTGCTCTAGGAGTTCCAAAACGAGTGAAAATCCTTTTTTTTAAAAATCGAGTAACCACCCGAGCATCATTAGTTGGTAAAGCCTCACCTTCGACCCATTTGGAGACATAGTCGACCGCAACAAGAATATACTTATTGGAACAAGAACTAGGGAAGGGTCCCATAAAATCAATACCTCATACATCAAATAGTTCACATTCAAGCATGTTATTCAATGGCATTTCGTGTCTTTTAGAGATGTTACCTGTTCGTTGACACCTATCACAAGATTGAACATACAAGAATGCATCTTTAGAAAGAGTAGGCCAAAAGAAACCTGATTGAAGCACTTTAGCCACTGTTTTAGAGGGTCCAAAGTGACCACCTACCGACATATCATGACAATGGGCGAGAATTGATGCTATTTCCTCCTCGGGGATACATCGTCGAATGAGGCCATCTGCACAAATCTTAAATAGATATGGTTCGTCCCACAAATATCGCTTCACATCAAATAAGAATTTTTCTTTTGATGATAAGTGATATCCGGAGGAAGAACTCCCGTGACAAGATAATTTGCATAATTGGCATACCAAGGAGTATCATTATGAAGTATAGCATACAATTGCTCATCGGGAAACTCCTCACAAATAGGTTATCAAACACGCACTCAGGCTTAGGAATCTCTATCCTAGACAAGTGGTCGGCAACAACATTTTCTACTCCTTTCTTATCCTTAATTTCTATGTCAAATTCTTGAAGAAGTAAAATCCACCTAATGAGTCTAGGTTTGGCATCCTTTTTGGCAAGCAAGTATTTTAATGCGGAGTGATCAGTGTACACAATTACTTTATTCAAAATGAGATAAGCATGGAATTTGTCAAATGCAAATACTATGGCTAGTAATTCTTTTTCCGTGGTTGCGTAATTCATTTGTGCATCATTTAAAGTCTTACTAGCATAGTAGATGGTTCGAAATACCTTATCCTTCCTTTGGCCAAGGACCGCACCCACCGCGGTGTCACTAGCATCACACATCAATTCGAAGGGCAAACTCCAATCGGGAGGTGCCATGATGGGAGCAGATATCAATAGCTCCTTAAGAGTGATGAAGGCCTGTAAACAAAGGGAATCAAAATTGAATGGTGCATCTTTGACAAGCAAGTTAGATAACGGCTTTGCAATTTTGGAAAAATTTTGATAAATCGCCTATAGAAGCCGGCATGACCAAGAAAGCTCCTCACGGCTTTCACCGATGTAGGTGGAGGAAGCTTTTCTATTACCTCAATCTTGGCTTGGTCCACTTCAATCCCTTTTTCGGAGATTTTGTGACCTAGCACAATCCCTTCCCGGACCATAAAATGACATTTTCCCAATTCAAAACAAGATTTGTTTCCTCACAGCGTTTTAGAACACGGTCCAAATGATCAAGACATGTGTTAAATGAGGTTCCAAAAACAGAAAAATCATCCATAAAAATCTCAAGGAATTCTTCAACCATGTCATGAAAGATCGCCATCATACATCGTTGAAATGTGGTCGGGGCATTGCATAATCCAAACGGCATCCGCCTATAAGCAAACGTGCCATAGGGACAAGTGAAAGTTGTTTTCTCTTGGTCCTCGGGGGCTATGGCAATTTGGTTATAGCCGGAATATCCATCTAGAAAACAATAAAAATCATGTCCGGCTAACCTTTCAAGCATTTGGTCAATGAATGGGAGGGGGAAATGGTCCTTACGAGTGGCATCATTTAACTTGCGATAATCTATACACACACGCCACCCGGTAAGCATTCGAGTAGGGATTAATTCATTGTTCGCATTTTCTATCACAGTTATTCTGCCCTTCTTGGGTACTACTTGAGTCGGGCTTACCCATGCACTATCAGAGATAGGATAGATTATACCTGCATCGAGTAGTTTTATAACCTCTTTCTTTACCACCTCTTGTATTTGTGGATTTGACCGTCTTTGTGGTTGGCGTGTAGGTTTTGCGGACTCCTCCATGAGTATTTTGTGCATGCACACCGCTGGACTTATGCCTTTTATATCCGCAATTTTCCACCCGAAGGCCTTTTTGTTGGCCTTCAATACTCTCATGAGTCGCTCCTCCTGTTCTCCTGTCAAAGAAGATGAGATAATTAAAGGTAGAGTCTCATTATCATTTAAAAATACGTATTTCAAATGTAATGGTAATGGTTTAAACTCAAGGATAGGGGCCTCTTCGATAGAAGGGCGAGGAGGAGCCAAGAGTGATCTTTCTAATTTTTTAGCTCCAATGACGTGGTAAAAAGGTGGCTTATCTATGCTAAACATGGTTTCCAATTGTTCTTCACTCGCTGAATTGACATCCATAGATTTGGAAAGACATGTCTCCAATGGGTCGTCTACCATTTGTGCCTGAAAAGTCTTATCAAACAACATATCAAATACATCGATGCGTAGACATGAGTCAGGATCACATGGGTGTTTAAGCACTTTAAAAACATCAAAGGTGACCTTTTCATCTCCCACATTTAAGGTTAGCTTACCATTGGCAATATCGATTACCGCCTTACCAGTGGCTAGGAATGGTCTTCCTAGGATCAGGGGTACCTCAACATCTTCCTCCATATCAAGAACCACAAAGTCAACCGGGAAGTAGAATTTGTCGACTTGAACGATTACATCTTCGATTATTCCCCGTGGTCTCTTGATTGATCTATCGGCAAGTTGGAGGCTCATTGAAGTCGGCTTTGGGTTACCAAGGCCCAACTTTTTGAAAAGAGAGTACGGGAGGAGGTTAATGCTAGCTCCCGAGTCGCACAAAACTTTTTCGAAGGATAATGGCCCAATCGTGCAAGTAGTGAGACTCCCAGGGTCTTCAAGTTTCATTGGTAATTTATTAAGCAATACGGCGGAGCATTCCTCGGTTAGGCACACCGTTTCGTTTTCCTCCCACTTTTGTTTGTTGGACAAAATATCCTTGAAAAATTTCACGTAATTTGGCATTTGTAAAATTGCGTCTATAAAAGGAATATTAATCCTAACCTCACGAAGTATTGCTAAGATTCGAAGGAAACTTGGATCCATCTCCTTTTTTTTCTTTCTATGTGCATTAGGAAATGGCAGACGGACCTCGATGGGAGGATGCGTTGGAGTTGAAGAGTCCGCTGTGGAGGGTTTAGGGGGTGGCGCCTGGGCGCGACGATCGGCGCTAGGGTGCTGGGTCTCGGGCGCCTGAGCGTGATCATCGGGACGCTCGGGCGAGCAATTACGAAGCATTCGTTCACTGTGGGTTGATTCCGGCGCCTGGGCGTTCTCATCGGGGTGCTCGGACGCGGAAATGAGAACAGCATCATTGACTATCTGTTTGCCACTTCTTAAGGTGATGGCGTGGCATTGCTCCTTCGGGTTTTTTTCTGTGTCACTTGGTAAAGTTCCCGGGGCTCTCTCGCTGATCGCCTTTGCCATTTGACCCATTTGTGTCTTTAAATCCTTCATGTCCATCATTATATCCTTCATCATAGTACGGAGTTCGTTGATTGCTGAATCCGATTTCTTTATTTGTTCATCGAGACGCTCTTCGGTTGTAAGAGGTCTTATTTGCCTTTGTATATGAGGATTACTTGCCTTTGAGCTTGGTTATTGTTGAATGGGGGCCTTGGTGCTTGATAGACGCCGGGATGGGCATTTTGTGCCGGATTAGGCCTCCTTGGAAAATTTTCGGGCACATGGAAGTTCAATTGAGGTCGATTGGCATTTCCAACATAGTTTACATTGCCAACCATTGTTTCCAAAGCAACTTCTTCGCCCAACTCTTGAACACAAGCAATCTTTTTGTGGGTGTGATTTCTTCATCATCGGGATAGAGTTCATCTTCTCGGGCTAATTGCTCAATCTTGTCCCACACACTTTGGCAATCGAGCCCAAGGAGATCACCACCGGCGCCGGCATTGAGCCTATTTCGGATGCGCGAACGGACTCCATCATGGAATCGTAATACTTGCTCGCTCAATCTTAGGTTGTGATCCGGACATTTTCGGAGCATGTTTTTATATCTAGCCCATGCCTCGGCTAAGGACTCATGATTCCCCTGCTTAAACTCCTTAATGTTGCTCCTTAGCTCATTGATTTTGGAGGGTGGAAAGAATTTGCTCAAAAAGGCATCGACCAATTGTCCCCATGTTGTGATGGATTGGGGTGGTAGAGATTTGTACCACATGGTCGCCCTTTCCTTTAATGAGAAGTGGAAGACTCTTAGACGAATTGCATCGAGATCCCGTGGATGAAATTGGGTAGTCATGAGAGTATCGTCTAAAGTCTCCAAATGCTCATGAGGTGATTCATGGGGCTCTCCATAGAAGGGTTCGCTTTGCACCATGCTAAAGATGTGTGACGGAATGTGATAATTTGGTGCAAAGAAATTTGGAAAGACTACGGGCCCCGGTATAGTGTGGACCCTTGGAGGTAGACTTTCCCGGACCGATGGAAGTCTTTGAGGAGGTGCCGGTTGCATAGCTTGGAATAGATTTTGCAACCATTCCCTGTTTTCCGGGAGATTTATGTCGGGAAAATTCCCATTTGGATTTAGATTGTCGGCCATTTCTCGAGCGCGTCTACTAGATCGAAGAACACGCTCTATCTCCGGCTCAAAATTGTATAGAGGCTCGTTAGAAGAGCGGGTCATGCACCACAAATTACACCTAACAATTAAACACAAAAAAAACAAAATTAGAATAATAAAATAAAAGAAAGGTTAGAAATAAACGAAGAACTAAGAATTATGAAAATTTAAACGAAAAATCAAAAACTAAAATGAACAAGTCCCCGGCAACGGCGCCAAAAACTTGACACGCTAAAAGCTAACGTGCTATAATAGCAAGTGCACTAGTCGTGTGTAGTAATAAAAGTGGACGAGAAGTCCGGATTGTCGAACCACAAGGACTAGAATTCTAGTTTAAGATTTTATAACAACAAAGATCAAAACAATAAAGGTAAAATGAGTGTGAAATGCGTAAGATAAGAACAAGGTTGAACAAATGATTAAAACAAAATAGAAAGGGAGACTAAGGCACATGCTAGGTTCAAATTGATCAATTATACTTATAAAGATTCTCGTTGAAGGATTACGCTTATATTGTTATGGTGAGAGCTCGAGGGTAGAGAATAACCGATGTCTCGCGTATAAACTCCTATGCTTAGATCGTGATTTCCCAATATTCCTATCCGGAAATCTAACCACTAAACATGCATTAACGTACTAGAGTTCACTCGATTTGAATCGAACAACTTCACCCGGGAATCTTTACCTATGTCTAGGGCAATTCCTCATTAGTTACGGGTCATGATGTGAATTTCTTGCACCCTAAGTCAATTTTCTCCCGAAATATTAACCTAGGCATAAGATTCTAACATATAGTGATCAAGTATATGCAAGATAGACAAAAAACACAATTCACATCACATAACAATATAAGTATAACCTCAACAATCATCTATTATAAGCATATATCACAATTTGACCTTACATGGCCTTAGTCTTATGAATTTAGTTCATGATAGATATTATGAAAAACAATAATGAATAAATACACATGTTCATAGACATGAATGAAATGAAAAGGCTATAAAAACTCCCTCTAATGTGATAGATGATGGCCCCTTGATTGGAGCTTCAATTCCTAGCTTTCTCCTCTTAGAATGATGAAGAATGGTGATGAATGAAGCTTGAGGACTGATTCCTCCTCTCCTCCTCAAGAATCTGAAATTGATAGTGAATGATGAAGAGTATGGGTTCCCCCTCCTTTTATAGCCAAAAATTCCACTAAAGTATGCATTAAGAATTCCCATTAAAGTTCCCCAATGAGAATTCCACCTAAGGTGATGCTTAAAGTTGGCTTTTAAGATTCCAACCAGCTAAAAAATGTGAACTTTCGGCCATTAAGAATTCCACCAAGCCTAACATGTGAAAACTTCAACAAAACACATGCATGCTGCCATTTCTTGCTTTCCAGCGCAGTCTTAGTATTTCCTCATAAACTTCTCCACAGATCTCCAATTGGATGATTCAAGTCCCCATGTTCAGATAAAACGTAGATCTACAACTTTGCAGAAGGACATTTTGTCCAATTCGGTCTCTAAGTATACCTAAATTACGTTTCAACATGGAGGTTGTTTCTGATTTGGCGCCATAAAGTAAATCTACCAAGAAACACACTTATGACAACCCCTCAACACATGTGATGAATTATGGCCAAAAGTGATTCTTACCATCATATAATGCTGGAATTAGGCTGAAAAAGGAGAACATTGGACTATCCATGCCTAGGCATGACTAGGAGGGCGTTGGGGCGTATCCTGGCACATGTACTTCTCTGTTCGGCGCAGCAATCGTATTTCCTTCACAATTATCTTCTAGACCTCCGATTTGGATATTTCAAGTTCCCATTTGAAGCTAAGACATTCATCTAAAACTTTGTAGAAGGAAACTTTGTCTAAGTCGGTCTCGAAATGTACGGAATTATCGCTCGAATGTGGTAGGAGATGCATAAACCGCCTAGGTGTTGAAAAACATGCTTGAACTTGTTTTGTACAACGTTTTCTTCCCTTTTCTTCATGTATTCTCATTTATTACCCGTATTCACTTAACACACCTATTAAATGCAAATGTGACATGATTTAAGCAATAAGTGAATCCAAATCATAAGAATTACGGTCTTAAAAACACGTAAAAACACCTCTTATCACCCAACAATGCTACGATAAAGGGTCGGATCTGCGAAAAGATTCCCCTCAAGAGCGGAGGGAGTAGACGTCGCAGAAAGAGGGGAGGCAACTGGCTTCAAGCTCATCATGTCAAAACGCTGTAGAAGCTCAATGGCATACTTTTTCTGCGAGAGAAACAATCCAAGAGGTTCCCGTGTAGCATGAATACCCAGAAAATAGTGAAGAGCCCCTAGATCCTTCATAGCAAATGCTTGGGAAAGACGAGAAATAAGAGACGTAACAGCAGCAGAGTCATTTCCAGTCAAGATAATGTCATCAACATAGAGCAAGAGAACCAAGGTGATAGAACCATAACGGTAACAAACATTGACAGTCAGCTTGCTGCTAGTGAATCCAAGACGCAGTAAATACGAACCAAATTTCTGAAACCAAGCTCTAGGGGGTTTTCAAACCATATAAAGCCTTCTGTAACTGACACACATGTGAAGGAAACTGGGGGTGAGTAAAACACGGGGTGAGCCAATAGACGGTCTCGGTAAGACACCGTGAAGAAAAGCATTTTTCACATCAAGTTATCGGATTACCCACTGAAGAGAGACTGCAATAGACGAGAACAGTGCGAATAGTAGTCGGCTTAACCACAGGGCTGAAGGTCTCACCAAAGTCAATACCAGCCTGTTGCTTAAAACCCCGAGAACCAGGCGAGCTTATAGCGCTCAATAGATCCATCAAACGTAACTTAAGCTTATACACCCATTGGGAACAATAGAGTTGCGAAGGATGTGGTGGCACTAAGTCCATGTGCCATAGCTGAAGAGCATTAAAATCATCAGCCATGGCAGCACGCCA